>JAMKCH010009307.1:0-83434 GCA_023653785.1 Ophioderma brevispina
ACAAGAAAATAGAACATGTAGGAATCCAATGTTGTAGTACTGTTTCATAGAAAAAAAAGAGGCACCATACCGCCCATAAAATGAATCAATCCAACGTCGCGGCGTATAAACATTCTAAGCACTCCGCGTATGCTCATTACATACACCGTTTGCAATGACAAATATCAAGGCCATTGATTTCTATCCAATAATATTCTTCTCTATAAATAAACGTTTATGAATACGATTAAGTGACTATTTAATTATTTATTATTCGTAGTAGACCAAGTTAATGGCCGGCATTGCAATAATTTCACTTTCTGGGAGCATGTAGGTGGGGGGGGGGGGGGGGGGAGTGGAGGATTTTCAGGGAATCTGACAAAAAAAAATGAGCAAGAGGGAGGAATGAACATTTTCTTTTTTGGGGGGGGAGATATGACCTTTTAAAATGGTAGAAAAAGTTCATAAAATCAGGGAGAATGCAAAAGTGTGAATGGCAAGAAAAGGGGAAACATAATTCCCCCGCCCCAAAAAAAATGTCTTGAATTTCTCCATTCCTCCTGGTGTAATAAGACCATTCCCTTAGAACTAACTGTAACATTACTGGGTGGTGTTTAAGCCTTTGGGGTAAAAATATCCTCTGGATGGATAATTTTGTGCATTAATCCAAAAAGAATGACGTTATTTATAGAGCAAATTTTTGTTACAATTTCGTACTCCCTACTATTATTGTCTTAAGTTATGAAGAGATATTGTCGGGGGAATCTCTGGGAACTTGGCAATCTCTGTGTTCCGTTCCTTGTCATCACTGGTTATTGGATTAATATAGTATTTTTGACCGGACTATGCAGAAATTAGCTTTACATAAGTTAATTGTTTAAATATTTATTTTGTTTTAAATCATTGGTGTAACGAAATATTGCAACAACTTCTGCAGCAATGAGGAAGTCATAACGGGCCGACTGCCACAAAAATGTTATTATCAAGCGTTTTACCAAGGATATGCCCGTCTTTTGAACTGTAGTAATTAAAAATATTTTTGTAATTCAAACTAATTCAATGTTTGTGTGGTGATGAAAAAGTGAAGATTTGGTCTGATGCAGGATAAGAGAGAAAATGGAATCAAACTTTCTGTGCCAAATTTGTTGACGTCATATATGATCATTTTGGTTATTTATAAATTATATTACATTTGTGTGTAAGTCGTCTGATGGAATGATTGAATTTTGATCTAAAGGGCAAACATGAGATTGTGCATAAATTTGTGGTACATAAACTCAGCAAAACCTCAGACCTGGACCACAATACAAGTGCAATTTGTGACCATTAATGTGCGAGATTGGCCCTACTTTTTCAAAAAAGCACGGTAGGAAAAGTGGGTCAAACCCCAGACAAAAAGTGATTTGGTTTGTTTATTAGTAAATTAACAGTTTACTCGAATTCAGATTCAACTCAAGTGCGTACTTTACAATTCTCGATTGTTGTAGAGACTTCTCTCTTCAGGGAATGTCCCTTTTATGGTTTGTTTGGTTGTTAAGCACTTCAGGGAATACCCCATTTAATGATGTATTCATTTGACTACGTCAAGGAAATGGCACCACAGTCATTGTGTCATTATTGATCGCTTCAGAGTAGGGGATTTCCCATTCTCCTCCCTGTGACAAGTGGGGATGTGATTCGTATCAAAGCGCTAGTTGACACATGATGTCGGTCGATTTAGAGTAATGTCTGTCCCAGAAAGAGAGCCAATTGAAGATCAAGTTATGGACGGGGAGTTACTTATGATCCAGTTTAGAAAAAGGTTGTGTTTGTACCATAAGGCAAAGTGTTGAGATAAAGGTGAAGGAGAATGCAGTGATATTGAGGGAATATAATTTACTTTAGTGAGTAGTATAGTAGCGTGAGATATAGAAATCGCACATTGGGTTTATGATAGGAAATAGTATTTTGAACATTGGGTGAAGAAATAGCATTTTGAACATGGGTACAGAAATATATTAACAAAATAGAATATTGAAAATTGAGGTACCAAAATAAGCATTATTGAACATCTGGGTACAGAATAGAATATTGAACATGGGGTACAGAAATTAGAATATTGAAAAATGGGTACGAAATAGGTATGAACATGGGTACAGAAATTAGCATATTGAAAATGGGTAAGAAAACAGCAGTGTAATTGCGGTACAAAAATAAGCATAGGAAAATTGGGTACAGAAGGGACAGAATAGCATATTGAAACAATTGGGTGCAGAAATAGAATATTGTACATTGGGTGCAGAAATAGCATTGAACATTATGGCGGTACAGAACTTAGCATATTGAACATTGGGTACAGAAATTAGCATTGCGTTGAAAAAATGGGTACAGAAATTAGCATATTGAACATTGGGTGCAGAAATAGCATTGAACATTGGGTGCAGAAATTAGCATATTGAACATTGGATACAGAAATCGCTAGTACATTGGGTGCAGAAATAGCATTGAACATTGGGTGCAGAATTGCATATTGAACATGGGTGCAGAATTAGCATATATTGAACATGTGTGCAGAAATTAGCATATTGAACTGGGTGCAGAAATAGCATATGCAATTGGGTGGGGGGCAGCAAAATTAGCATATTGAACATTGGTGGGAAATAGAAATAGAAGTAGCATTGAACAGGGGTGCAGAAATTAGCATATTGAAAATTGGGTCCAGAAATAGTATATTGAACATTGGGTGAAGAAATAGCATATGTACATTGGTGCAGGCAATAGCATATTGAAGATTGGGTGCAGAAATGCGCATATTGAAACATTGGTGCAGAAATTAGCATATTGAAAATTGGTGCAGAAATTAGCATATTGAACATTGGGTACAGAAATTAGCATATTGACATTGGGTGCAGAAATAGCATATGAAGATTAATATATTTTTTGTGTCGGCCTGCCGCAGGGAGACACATGGAGGACACTTTGTCCCATGTTATTGTGAAAATGAAAAAAGGGTTAAATTTGCCTGTAATAACTCAATGGATTTTAAACCCAAACTTGCAGTTGTGGGTGGGATCCCTCATTTGTGAGGAGTCTGTTGGGTATGTGTGTGTATGGATGTGTAGGTGGGTGTGGGTGGAATTGTGTTTGGGTCTGGGGTGGGAAAGGTGGGTGGGTGGTGGGTGGGTAGGTTGAACGGATGAATGGGGGGTGGGTGGTAGATGAGAGTGTAATGTAGAGATACATATATTAAGACTACTGGACCATGGTTGAGAAATGCAGAATTGTTCTCATTAATTGTTCCAAATTATCTGAAGGAGTCAGAATTTTGTAGGAGGTAATTTCTCATTAAAAAACCACTAAATACATCATCAGTTTGAGTTTTAAAAGTGAGTATTTTTACTCATGTGATGGTCTTTGTATATTATGAACTTTGTCCATACAAGATACAAAGGCCATTCTCTCAAATTTGTGACCAATATTTGCGAGAGTTGTGCCCTACTTTTTCAAAAAAGCACTGTAGCGGAAAGTGGGTCAAAACCCCAGGCAAAAAGTGATTTGTTTGTTTATACAGTTTACCTCAATTTCAACTTCAACTCAGTGCGTACTTTACAACTCTCGATTGTTGTAGAGACTTCTCTTCAGGGAATGTCCTTTTATGGGTTTGTATTGGTTTTAAGCACTTCAGGGGATACCCCATCTGATGATTGTATTCATTATTGACTACTTCAGGGAATGCCCCACAGTCATTGGTTCTATGATCGCCAGAGTAGGGGCATTTACCATTCTCCTCCCTGTGACAAGTGGGGATGTGATTTCGTTATCGAGCGTGTGGACGCATGATGTCGGTCGCTTGAGTAATTCTGTCCCAGTAAAGAGAGCCAATTGAAGCTCAAGTTATGTTATGGAGTTACTTATGATCCAGTTGAAAAAAAGTGGGTGTACCATAATGCAAAGTGTTGTGGATAAAGGTTGGAAGAGAAAATGCAGGGTTTTGTTTGTATTGATTGGAATATACTTTATTTTATGAAGTAGTATAGTAGCGCGGGATATAGAAATCGCACATTGGGTATAGAAATAGTATTTTGAACATGGGGTGGAAAGAAATAGCATTTTGAAATTGGGTACAGAAAATATTAACAATACTAAATAAGAAAATTGGTGGTTACAGAAATTAGCATTATTAGACATGGGTGCAGAAATCGCATTGTACATTGGGATACAAAATAAGCATATTAAATAATGGGTACAAATAGCATATTGAACATTGGATACAGAAAATTATATATTGAAAAGTGGTGTACAGAAATAGCATATGAACATTGGGTTACAGAGAAATTAGCATATGAAAATTGGGTACAGAAATGAGGCATATATTGAATATGGGTACAAAATATTAAGCATATTAAACATGGGGTGTACAGAGGTACAGAAATAGCCTATTGAACCATGGGTGCAGAAATTAGCATATATTGAACAGGGGTGAAGAAATAGCATTATTGAATCAATGGGTGCGCAGAAATAGCAATATGAACATTGGGTGCAGAAATTGCATATTGAACATGGGTGCAGAAAATAGCAGTGAACATGGGTGCAGAAAAGCATATTGACATGGGTACAGGAACTTAGATATTGAACATTGGGTGCAGAAATAGTATATTGAACATTGGGTACAGAAATTAGCATATTGAACATTGGGTGCAGAAATAGCATTGAACATTGGGTGCAGAAATAGCATATGAATTGGGGCAGAAATAGCATATTGAACAGCGGTGCAGACATAGCATATTGAACATTGGGTGCAGAAAAATAGGCATTTGGAATTTGGGTGCAGAATTGCATATTGAAACATTGGATAAGAAATTAGCATATTGAAAATTGGGTACAGAAATGCATATGAACATTGGGTACAGAATAGAAATGAAACTGGGTACAGAAATGAGCATATATTGAAAATTGGGTACAAAAAAGGCATTATTGAACATGGGTAAGAACTAGCATATTGAACATTGGGTGCCAGAAGAAATTAGCATATATTGAAACATGGTGCAGAAATAGCTATTGAACTGGGGTGCAGAAATAGAATATTGAACATGGTGTGCAGAACTTAGCCCTATTGAAAATTGGGTGCAGAAATAGCATTGAACATTGGGTGCAGAATAGCATTATGACATTGGTACAGAACTTAGATATTGAAATGGGTGCAGAAATAGCGCATATTGTACATTGGGTACAGAAATTAGCATATTGAAACCTTGGGTGCCGAAAATAGCATATGGTACATGGGTGCAGAAAAGATAGTTGAACCATGGGTTTGCAGAAAAGAAATTAGCATATTGAAGATTGGGTGCAGAAATAGCATTGAACATTGGGCAGAATAGCATATTTGAACAATTGGGTTGCAGAAATAGCACTAGCATATTGGAACATTTGGGTGCAGAAATTAGCATATTGAACATGGGTGCAGAAATTAGAATATTGAAACTTGGGTGCCGAAAAAATAGCATATGAAGATGGGTGCAGAAATAGCATATTGAAGATGGGGGTGAAGAAATTAGCATATGAACATGGGTGCAGGACATTAGCATATTGAATGGGTGCAGAAATGCCATATTGAAGATTGGTGCAGAAATAGCATATTTAAATGGGTGCGATTAGCATATGAAGCATTGGGTGCAGAAATTAGGCATATGAACATTGGTGCAGGAATGCGATATATGAAGATTGGGTGCAGAAAATTAGCCAGATTGAAGATTGGGTTGCAGAAATAGCATATGGAATATGGTGCCAGAAATAGCATATTGACATTGGTGAAGAAATTAGCATATTGAACATGGGTACAGAAATTAGCATATTGAACATGGAGTGCCGGAAATAGCAATGAAGATTAACAATTTTTGGTGTAGCCTGCCTGCAGGAAGACACATAAGGCTCACTTTGTTGCCACGGATATTGTGAAATTGAAAAGGTTGTAGAATTAAAATTTGCCTGTACTATACTTCAATGATTTAAACAACTTGCAGTGTGGGATCCCTCATTTGTTGAGGCGTATGTTGGTATGTGTGTATCGATGTGTAGGTGGGTGGGGGTGGAATGGGTTGGTGTTCTGGGGTGGGAACAGGTGGGGGGTGGGTGGGTGGGTAGGGGGATGGATGAATGGACGGATGGATGGATAGGTAGATATGTAGAGATACCCATATATACTGTAAATTTTCTTGACCATGGTTGAGAAATGCAGAATTGTTCTCATTAATTTGTCAAATTATCAAAGGTCAGAATTTTGTAGGAGGTAAGAGTAATTGTCATTATAAAAAACCACCGAATACATCATCCAGTTTGAGTTAACCAAGTGAGTATATTTACGCGTGATGGTCTTTTATATTATGAACTTTCATCAAGATACAAAAGCTATCTCAAAGTGAGCAACAAATTTGTATTTTAAAGGTAAGGAATTCCAATGTTAGTGGAATCATTGTGTTGTTTTGATGTGAAAACAGTGCCGTAGTACAGCTGATTGGACGTATACATATTGAGAGTGCATGACAAACCATTATTTTACTGGAGTTTGCACTAATAAAACTACCATCGTGGGAGGTCCCAATCCAAGAATAGCTCCACCAACACACATGTAAACCAGTAGGACCAGAAAGCCATGGAAACATGTTTCCATGTTTTGTTTGTGCGATTGTTAATATAAACTTTTGTGCTATTGAGGAGGTAAATCCAAATTGTAGTTGTATGAACTTATTGGTGGGGGGTTTTTGATGGTAAAGTTATCCCGGGCATCACAAATGTCATGTGGGAGTGTTCTATGATAAACAAATAGAAAACGGGGAAAAAGTGTATTGTCAGGTGTGGGTGGAGCTGGGTAGGATTTGGAAACACATGCTTTGTGCGTGTAGGGAAATCCCCAAATACATTGAAAAGCCATCGGAAGAATTTCAAGTACGTGGTATATGTTAAAGGGGCATACCTGATCTTCAAACTTGACCCATATCAGTCATGAGATTTTGGTATCATCCACACTATGAAGCTCAGTAACATCTCAATTCCCTTGGCACAGGTTCAGTAGCTTTCATTCACCAAGGTATTTAGAAACGAAACCCCCTGGTTTTTGGGGTATGATATATGTACCCAGATCTACACGAGGTCATTTGATCAATGGATGGACAAGTTACAACCCACGGAACTGTGTCCTTTGGTGGATGAACACATTATTGTAACTTCATGTGATTATAGAACCATGGTATTTTTATCTTATTTGCAAACTATTTTGCTGACACTTTCCCATTGTAAGGCCACAAGTTTGTAAAGATGGGTAATGGGTTGTGGTGAAAATAAAGGCTGGTATTCATAAAGAGGGTAACTTTAATCCAGGTTTAAACAGGGTTTAACCCACAATTCATGGGTTAAATTAAATTTTCATGTTATCCTCTATGGATTATTTATCCCAGGGTAAAATAACACTGGGGTAAAGTTAACCGCTTTTGTGAATACCGGGCAATGAAACATCAGTGATCACCCAAGAGAGTCAAATCTTTGAAAATTTGCAGGAAGTAGCTTAAAGCGAATTATTAGGTTGTTACAAATCTCTTGTTATTTTTTTTTCAACTGAAAATTGACAGAAGGAGAAAACAGCAGTGTTCTAAGATATTCATCTCCATCAAGTTAGTTGTAGTTAGTGTATGTAAGGAGAGTAATGATTAAATCTTTGAATTGAAATTTTCCTTATTAACCTGCTTTGGTCCTATCACTTTTCAGGGTTAGTTAGGAACCTATACTGGTACAGACATACAAGGAATTTGAGTTTGGATGGTTTTTTTCTGGATTATGATTATCAAATCACTGCAGGGGTGTCTATTTTTCCAGAGAAGAAAATCAAAAATTGTCCCCCCCATGCCACATTTGTATCCCCATTTCTTCCCCAAAATTGAACATTGGTTCCATTCACCTAAGCATCAAATTCTTCTCCAAATGACCTTAGAGACAAAAATTATAGCAGGGAGCAGGCAATCGGGAGTTCAACAAATCTACATGGCAACGGCATGGCCACGGCATGGAACGATGTCTATTTCGATGGCACTGCACGCATCGTGTTCAACGATGTGCAGTGAACTTAAAATGACGGCAATTTGCGCAGCTTTGTTTTCACCGGCGATTTTTTTTGGGATTCCATGGGCTTCACTTTGTTTTCACAGACGATGTGACATCAGTCCCCTCAGGGTTATTTCCCCACCTCAAGGAAAATATGGAAGAATAGACACTCCTGAATCTCTGAGAGTGCCTTTAAATTAAAACATAAATAATATTTGTGTTTTTTATTATTATATTACAGTTTCTAAATTGTTCAACATTAAAAGTATTGTTGATTCAAATTAAATTTTGAATTAACGTGTTTTGTGGGCAATGCGTGCTTTCATATAAACATAGCGTTTTGTTTATGCCACCAGAAAACATGACGTCTAGCAGTAATAAACTGACCCTGATCATTCCTATCCTTCACCCAAAAAAGAAAAAAAAAACTAACCTATGCTCCATTTTAGGATTGCGTACTAGTGTAAAAATTGATCCTTGTCGATATTTGTTATATTTCGGGAAAACAATTTTGCCGGTCTTTTTTATGGACATTAGGAGGTTGCAGACATATATATAAAGCAGTGAAATTAAGGCCGGGGTCACACGAATTACGACATGACAATTTATTGTAGTATTACTACCCATATTTGGTGATGTGTGGACCGCAAGTTTTCGTCGGACTTATTGTATCGTGTCGTCATCGGTCAACGACGAAAATTTTCATCGTTGGGTACATTATTTGATGAATGAGCGAAAAAAGATGTGTGACCCAATGTCGTCGTTGTATGCGTGATTACCTTTCAGTTACATTTTGGGGGCAAAGTAAAAATCGAATTGACCGACTTCAGACATATTTTGCTTGAACACCTTAGGTATGTTGGATATGCTGATAAGTAAGCAGCCAAGTAAGAAAGAAGCAATGTAAGTCCTGCTTATTGCCGCCCAAAACTTTATTGATTTGAATGGTTTAGCTCTGTACATGGATGAGAAATGTGGGTGTGTGACCAGAAAGAAATAACTTGTAAACATTACACTGTCTGACAAACCTGTGGATCATATCAATAGCTGTATTATTAACTGAAAGATAGATGTGTAAATGATGCATAATAATGTGAGGTAGGTATGCTGCTGCTGCAAAAATCCATCAGGTGGATTATTAAAGTGACCATTATAATTGCTTTAGAAGTGCTGCACAATAGGATTTCTCATACCAGCAATGAATCACAGGGTTTCTGAGGCGATTCTATTTGTATTCAAATGTATAGATGTGACCCGGCTTGTAATGCCCTGTGATTGGTTGTGGGCCCATCAGGGCAACAGAGCATTCTAATTCAGATTGGAGCAAAATACATATTAACCTGTTATCTAATTGAAATAACAGACAAATCAAAGTCATTTCTGTAGCCAAATACAAGGTAAAAGAAATTATTGCGTGCTAATCTTAAAGAAACGACCTTTAAAAACCGGGCTTATGCTTATGCAGATGAAGATGCGGTGATGCAGTGAGCGCGCCCATGCCCAGCTGCTGTTCATGAATGTGACCGCTATCGATCGATACGAGTGAACTTTGAATTCATGCGGTCACATTTCCGAACACAGCTGGGCATGGGCGCGTCACTGCATCACCGCATCTGCATAAGCATAAGCCCGGTTTTCTAAAGGTCGTAACTATTAGTGATTCCCCGAAAAATAAAAAAAATATTTGAAATTCGCAGAAATAGCTTAAAGGTGCTTGTTCCGATTTATGTGTATTGGGTTCTCTACTTTATATGAGAGCCGGCACTTGCACATACACCCATCAAGTACCGTGGGAAACGAACTTGCGGTTTTGATGGTAGACGCAATAATGCATGTTGCAAAGCCCTATTCTACACTGTGTTAATATTGATGGTTAACCACTAAACAGCAGTTTTTTGTTTATATCTTGGGAATGAAATGGATTTGTGGGCTCAAATTTCAGAACGAAAATGAGAAAAATACGGCCTTTCATCTGATATCAAAATCGATACTACTTCCGGGTAAATCAGGGGGGTCCCAAAGACGATCGGAACACGCACCTTTAAAAGCAAAGGATAAGTCTGTAGGACTCTCATAAGGTATATTTTCCAACGAAAAAATTGATAGAAAAGGAAGAAACAGCAGTGTTCAAAGATATAAATCCCCATTCAAATACGTGTTGTAGTAAGTGTCCGTTCGGACAGTAATGAGTGAAATATCTGATTTTGTCCTTATTAGGTTGCTTTTAAACTTTTGTTTCTGTTACTTGTTTCAAAAATCTGATTTTTGATGATTTTTATGATTTTCTGATTTAGCAAATCACTGATAGTGTCTTTAAATGAAATCACCACTTGTCACAATGTATGGATGCCTTGAAACCTCTCATTGCACCTTTAAAGGCACCATCAACCAGAAAATTGAAAAAAAAAATCACCAAAACTCAGATTTTTGCATGTTCATTACAAGTTTAGGTATACCAACATTCCCCACAAGTTACAGGACCAAAAGCAACCTATCTAATAAAGACAAAATAGGATATTTTAGTCATTACTGTCCATACTGACACTTACTACACAACACGTAATTCAATGGGGATTCATATCTTTGGAATCTGCTGTTTTCTTCCTTTTCTATCTTTTTTTTCTTTTGCTTGAAAAAAATAACTTACAAGAACTCTACAGACATATTCTTCACTTTTAAGCTATTCCTGCAAATTTAAAATATAATGACTCTTTCGGGTGGATCACTGATAGTGTCTTTAAAGGTGCAACGAGAGATTTCAAGTCATCCATATTTTCTGTGATATGTAGTTATTTCATAGACACCCAATAGATTCCCTACCCTTCATTTGGCTACAGAAATAACTTAAAATGAAAACAAAAGGGGATTTGTATATTCTTATATTTCAATAGAAATCATAGTCTGAATTTTGTATTTGCTCCTATAGGAAATTAGAAATTTCACAATTCTTGTACCAAAGAAACAGTTCTCAGCTTAATCCTTTCAGATGGGGAGATTTTTGATGTAAAGCCTTACAAGTACAAAAATCAGAATCTTCACATTTTTTGGACACTTGTTATTTGAAATCTCTCGTTGCACCTTTATGCTATTCCTGCAAATTTAAAATGTTTTGACTCTTTTGGGTGGATCACTGAAAGTGTCTTTAAAGGCACTATCAGTGATTTACTAAATCTGAAAATCAAAAAAATCATCAAAAATCTGATTTTTTGCATATGTGTAACAAGTACAGGTACCCTAACATATCCTGCAAATGAAAAGGCCAGAAGCGACCTAATAAGGACAAAATCGGATATATTAGTCGTTATGTCAGTTCGGACACTTACTACAACACGTTAACTGAATGGAGAGTCATATTCTTTGAACACTGCCGTTTTCTTCCTTTCTGTCAATTCTTTCGGATAAATCACTGATAGTGTCTTTAAGTAACTGAAATTAATTGATATGCCGGTAGTCACATTTTCCGTGTTTTTCTTCCTGCTGAACCTAACACTTTCTTTTGTCTTTTTCTTTGTTTCTTGCAGTGTTTCCCTGATGTTTGTGTCAAGCGAGAAATCTTTGATTTAAAAGCTCACTGTCCGTTTAGAGACTGTCCAGAAATTTTGGAACTCAGGAATATGGATGTAAGTATCAAAGTTATGCCTAAACAAAATTGTTTGATTGATGTAAGGGGCCATTTAAAAAATATTTGTGTAAAAATTAATTGGGCTGAAAAAAGGGTTGGACTGATCATGGTTATTTTAAATTGGAAGAGTTGGTCAGGCTAGCACCAACCAAACAATATTTTTAGACCCTAATAAGAATAGTGCATTGAATGACATTAGTGTGTTATATGTTAAAAACAACAACAAACAAACAAAAATGTGCTATCTTTTTTTAAAAAAAAAAGCTTCATAACTGCTATTTTAAAAAAGCATAGCACATTTTTGTTTGTTTGTTGTTGTTTTTGCCGAATGCATGTGAGAGAAACCTTTTTATTTGGCCTAATGAGATCAAAATATTTGTTTATTCCAAAATTTATTCCTCATGGGTGTTTATTAGGAAATGCATGCTTAAATTAGAAAATGTGTTAAATGCAGAAAAATTCCCAGAAAAAAATGATTGTAAATAAAATCAAACTGCCACACACCATAGTTTTGATGCTATTTTGACCAACAATTTCCTATGGCAGGAAATTTGCTCTATATACATTGACAGCAAACCATATTTACCCATGAGGTTAATTTTTAGTACACTCTATGCGTGACATTGATCTGCTCAACTCCGGCCTAAACAGGGGAATTTGACAACAGAGTTAAAATCATAGTTTCCATACTAACCTAGCCCAATAATAAGGATGCCTGTGTTTTATTGATAGCAAAATTTGCTATTATTGAAACACAAGCATGCTTACTTGGCTTGCTTAATATTAAAACTATGATCATAACTCTTATTTTCAAATACCCCTATTTAGGCCTGAGTTGATCAGATGGTGTCACACTAAGCTCTATGGATAATGTCAATGTATATAGAGCAAATAGAGCTAAGTGTAACACCATCTAATCCACTCAGGCCTAAATAGGTAAATTATGATCATAGTTTTCATATTGTGGACACTCTTACAATGTAGTTTGTTCCTTATTAGAGATTTACTGATCTGGGGTTTCATCTGCCGATCCGATGGCCGATATTTTTTTTTACTATCGGCCGATGATTTGCCCCATATTAAAGATTGCACTAGGTTCAAATTTTTAAACTTATGAATTGGCAATGACGATTATAATGAATAAATCTGTGTGGTTCACATTTGCTAAAAGTTCCGATGAGGAATTTCGGAGGATAAGGTTAACTTTTTGAGCAGCTCTTGTCTCGTGTTTCAACTTAAAAAGTGGAAAAACACTCATTTTATTTTGTCCCTTTCTTCAATTCAATACATCGGCTGAGAATTGGCACGCTCAGATATATTTTGCCAATCTGATTTTCTGCCGATTTTGCAAATCAGCCTTGATCCGATGTCCGATGCAAATATCGGTTAATCTCTATTCCTTATGACAGTGCTATAATTGAAAGGACAAGCTTAATTCATTGTTAATCCCATGTGGTTAGTTTGGAAAAATGTCAGTCAATATATACCTTGTTTTGGTTCATACTAATTATTGTCGTATCTTTCAATCTTCAGGCACATCAAGAGGACTGTAGATTTGGGACCTTGGTGTGTCCACACCAATGTGGTGTTTGTATGAGAAGGAAATCTATTGACAACCATATACGAAATCTCTGTCCCCAAAACGCAGGGTTTTATGTGACCACTGTGCGACAGGCAGTACCCCTAGATGAATTGCAGGTAATATATAAATGTCCACCTTTCCCGAAGGGGGGTATCAATCCCATCATAGCATTAGCAGATAAGCCCCTTAGGTCCAGAGGTTTAAGACCCTTCTTGGAGTCAAAAGTCGTGCACTTTGTTATAGAATCTAACCTTTGGCACACACAGTTTTTATATGGACCATAACTCAACCATTTCAAAAAAATGGCCCCAGCTGGATTCGACCTGTTTGCGACCATGGTGGTCATTTTTTTCAAAATGGCCGCCATTCTTATTTTCAAAGTCTTATAATCTCTGTTAATAAACCGATAGGAACTTATTTTTTGTGTCTATAAACCTTAATGTTTCAAGGTCAATGAATCCAAATATAACATTATCTTTTTGATAT
The DNA here is from genome assembly GCA_023653785.1 of Ophioderma brevispina. Classification (NCBI taxonomy): domain Eukaryota; kingdom Metazoa; phylum Echinodermata; class Ophiuroidea; order Amphilepidida; family Ophiodermatidae; genus Ophioderma; species Ophioderma brevispina. The sequence continues at coordinate 13,740 of JAMKCH010009307.1, forward strand.
CTGGGTTTCAACCATTTTAATTTTTAAATTTTTGATAGAAAGTTTTACATCTGGGCAAAAATCGGCACTTTTCTTATAGTTTTTGTTAAAAATTATATTTGTTTTTTTTAATTTTTTAGGTTTTTTCTTTTTTTAAAACAAAATGTATAAACCTATATCAAAATTATACTAAAATATCTTGTATCCGTCCGTTCCTCTAACCCACTGGCCGACCTTATGAGTTACAATTGCCCTTGCTTAACGGAAACACCTATTATCAATCTAAGTTTGTTTAGGCATTTGTTACATGTCATCTATTTCGTAACAAGAGGCCTGTGATTAGTGAAATTATTTAAAATAACTATCCCTGGAAAGTGCTATTGTCAGTTCACATAAATCTTGGGCCATGGTGGCGTCACCTATTTCCACCTATGCTAAAAATCAACTGTATGAATAGTAATTATGCAGCTGATTGGACATAAGAAGTACATTGAAGTCATGGTGACGTCACCACAGCTGTGAACATTGAAAGTTCGCTTACTAGTAGTACATTAAATAACCAGCTTTCGACCCAATTTTTTACATTTTCCGTAAATCAAATAATCCACCTAGCACATTACATTAATAATCACACATCAATAAAATTTAAAACGCGTAAAATTTTAAGATTATTTGTATATGAATTGCTATTAATCTTGCAATTCAAATAATACAAAAATCCACAATAGATGTATAATCAATTATGCATGATTACGTTACTCTCTCAATCTCTCAAAAAGTCATGTACATAAAATCAAAGATACAATTTGGCAAGAATTAAAATATATTTAAAGTTACTTAAATAACCTCACAAATTTTAAAGGGACACATGGTTAAAATATTTTATTTACATAGTTTCAAACACATATCCTTACTTCAATCGTAACAAAATTAAATATAATTAATCTATTTCCTGAAATTAGTACTTCGTTTTAAAACCGATCTAGAGATTTTAACGTCTGCCAGAGTTTAGGCAACTGGTAGGCCTAAGTCTTAATTACACATAGAATTATGTCTAAACAGGTAATCTAAATGGTATATATCAATCACATCAATCATCATCGCTTCGGCTGTGCGGATCAGGCAATTATTACAATATTTCTCCATGCACTCTTCTTTGCCATGGTATCTAATGGTATAATAAAATATACATTTAAAGTTACATTGAATAACAAATGGCCCCGCAATAGTTAAAATATTTTATTCATACACGTTTAAAAAACACATAACTTCAACAATCGTAAAATTAAAATATAAAGTAAGTATCTTTCGATCCTGATCGTACTTTTTTTCAAACCGGAGCAGGAGATTTATTTGTCTGCAGGTTTAGGCAAACTTGTAGGCCTAATCTAAACCCTAACGAAACGGGGCCGAGATGACAATGAGAGCACCGAAAACGTGTACCCATTCGGAAAATGTTTTCTCGTTGCATCTCGTCTGCCGTCACAACTATTTTTTGTCGCGCAAATTACTCTCATTGGCCCTCCCTTGCATCTGGGCTGGGCCGTCCTTAACCTACCGAAAATGACGGCGAATTTTCCCGTGGCATCTGGCCGTCTTTATTATGGAAATGACGCGATGTTTCTCGTTTGCTCTGGGCCGTCATCCCTGCAAATGACGGCATGTTTTCCTCGTTGCAAACCTGGCACGTCAATACGGAAAAATTACGAATGGTTTTTCACTGCATTTTTCGGAACGTTTGCCCGCAGACGGCGCAATGCTTTTCACAGGCGGGTGACACTGTGTACAATGCCCATAGACAATTTCATTTCGCTGGTGATAGCGCCAGTCCGCCCATTTTCGATAAGCTCCCTTTAAATTATGCATAAACCATTATCATGGACGTAAACCCGAGTACATGACGTGCGTATAGCGCCACTCACACTATGATGTAAGCGAATAGCGCCACTCACGACTGCCGAACTATATGCTACCACAAATTTCATGCAAAACAGTGTGAAGTACGCAATCATTATTTATAATTTATTTATTTATTTACTTTATTTATTTATTTATATCCCTGTTCTCTTTGCATTCGCAAGCGATGTTCCTCGTTGAATCTGGGACGTCTTCCGGAAAATGGCGCGATGTTGTTCGTTGCATCTTGCAATCTTGGCCGTCTTTCCCGGGAAAAATGACGCGATGTTTTTCTTGCATCTGGGCCGTCTTCGGGAAAATGAGCGATGTTTTCGTTGATCTGGCCGTTATTGACTTTACGCTACTTATTCCTGTGCCGGGAAAGTGGCCGAGATGCAATGAACGCAAAATTTGGCTCTCGTTGCATCTGGGCCGTAAACATAAAATATATTGCCCCTAAGTTGGGCATTTGGGCCGTCGCCGGCAAAACTACCCGGGTCCTGTTAGGGTTAATATAAAATATAATTATTGTCTAACAGAGAACCTGAATGGTAAAATATAGTTAAAGTTACATTAAAATAACAATGGCCCACGCCATCGTTTTTAAACATTTTTTTACACAGTTTAACAACACATACTTCAATCGTACAAAATTAAATATAAGTAATATATTTCAGCAGTCCCGTGAATAGTACTTCTTTTCAACCGGGTAGGCGATTTTTACTTCTGCCAGGTTTAGGGCACACTTGTAGGGCCTAACTTATATAAAAATAAATTATGTCTACACATAGAATCTGAATGGTAAAATATGTTTAAGTTACATTAAAATAACATTTTTAATTTTTTGTTTTTTTCAAATTTTTTAAATACAACAGTTTTAAAATAACACATACTTCAATCGGACAAAATTAAATATAAAGTAAACTATTTCCTGAATATCTTCTTTTTTCAAAACCGAGGGGGCGGGTGGGGGGGGAGAACTTCGCATACCATAATTCCTTACCTTCTTCCGTAAAGGTTGGTAACCCTTCTGGTACTTCCACGTAGGCGTGTGCGCCTGGTTGATGACTCTCAAAAAGTACCGGTTGGTGATGTCAAGAATAATGATAGCAAGGGGAGCCCTCTTCAAGCACCTCCGGGAGATTCGTCGTTCTGAAGTGAAAGAAGGTGAGTGGAGCCTCGGGTAATACTTCACTCTCAGAATGGGGTGATGGATGGCCGGGCGATTGTTTGAGCCGGGGTCCCTATCGTTTGTCGTCGCGCCAATCGTAAGGAGAAATACGCCTGCGATGAGCGTCGGCAGAAGTAAGTGCAATTCGAATTAGAATAAATCTCTCCAATCTCTCTTCTCCTGGCAAAAAAGTTACATGTCCAGAACAATTGAGTCGAGGATATAAGAGTGGGTGGGGGACGAACGGAACCCTTACCGGAAGTAAAGGGGAAAAACCCCGGCTTGACGTAGAGTTAACAGGTAACGTGAACGGGCTAGTAATCCGGGTTAAAACAAAACACTGGGGCTCCCCATTCAAAGAGGTACATATCACCGGGTCTGCGGAAGGTTAATTGCTTCGTCGGACAGGAAGAAGGAAATCGAGCACTCTAAAGAATGTGTCCATAGGAACTGGCCGCCTTGCCTTAGATGCGGGGAGGGAATGTGGTGCGGAGGGGGTGGCCGTAATTAAGTGAGGGAGGTAATATACAACGTCCCCTAGGCAGAGGGAATATAGGGTAGAAAAAAAATTAAGTGGCCCCGGACGGCCGGTAAATTGCCGCCTCCGCTTCAGGGCGAGGAAAGCCTTTCCGGTGGACGTGCAGGTGCGGCGGTTGGTGTGCGGCTTCATAATAGAAGTGTGGCCAGGATGGAAGCGGAGATAACGAGAGGAGGGAAGAGGACAAAAAAGTAAGGGAAGTTACTGCGAGTAAGAGGTAAGTATAAATAAAATTATGGGAGACTGGAATGGGTGGACAGGGGTGTGAATGGAATGGACTGGTAAAGTTCAGAAGTATTGGTCCTCCTGCGTTACGAGCAAGACATATGCAATTCTGGTCAGAACAATCGATGGGGATGGACAGAAGGATGCTTTTGTCGGAATCAGCGGGCTAGAGAAATGGGGGGGGACGTGAAATTATCTGTTTACAGGTGGTGGTGTTTGCCGTGGAGCCACTGAAGGGGAAAGGAAAGAAGGTTCACCGTCGAAAATGGGTTCCATTTGGTTTCCGAGGCCATGTATTGGAGGATACGCAGGGGTGTGTGGGAGGGGTTGGGCAGGGTGCGCTAGGGGCCGCGGTCCTAGCTTTGCCATGTAGGAAGTAGAGTGCCCCCTCGGAAGCCCTCCCTTTCGTAGTGCGTCCGCGGCAGTTAATGGGCATACTTCTTCGGGGCATCTTTGTGTTTCGCGCGAGGGGGGGGGAACATCTGCTACGGAGTGCCCGTGAGCCACGATAACTTTTTCCCTTCAGGTGTGCGGAGCACTACGAAAGATAGCATCGTCATGTGTTATAGGGTAAGAGGTCTAGATGAAGATAGTAGGTGAACAGACAATGGTCCCCAATGTGAACTCCGTGACACTGAGAAGGTGGAGGTAGAGAGTAAGAATTAAGGTTTGTTTCTGTGAACGAAGCGTTAACATTCGGGGGTAGTGTAGTGTTGCGGTGGTATCCCAGGCGGGGGTGAAGGGAAAGGGGACAATTGGAAAAGCCTAAGAACTAGACGGTAGGACGGGTCGGAATAAGCGAGCTGTGCGGGGGCCGGTTGAGTTAGTATATGAAGATCTCCGCTACCTAAAAAAGTGATGAGGGCCAGCAGGCGAACCCTCCTTGAGATAGAAGTGGGGAGTACCTCAATAGCAAAGGGAGTGGAGGGGTGTGACAGTCTTGGGAGCATTTGGCATTGGGTAAGGGGGTATGTCAGGGGAGGGGAAATCAAGACTCCACAGACACCTGGGGGATCCCTCTCAATCACAAGAAAGCACCCTTCCCGCGTTCTCGGAAAATAATGAAGATCGGACATGTCACGTAGCGAAGAAAGTCACCTAGTGGCGCAGGAGTAGAGCGTTGAATATAGGGCCCTGGATAAGGGGGTGAGGATCCTTCTCCAACCGAGGTAGGAAGATTTTACTTCTGTCAGGTTAGCAATAATAACACTATTTATCTTGTATGCCATGTACACTTCTTATCTCTATAAACTTAAATCACACATGTGACATTCAGTTATGTGTTTGTGGAAATATCCCATGTTCATTCACTTCCCCCACACTTGCAACAGTGTTGTGCACATCAATCCTGTCTCTTACATTTATACTCTGTCCAGCTCGAAGTATGAAGTAGCGACGCGGCGTATACATTGTACCGACTTTCAGTCATCGCGCGCGTGCACGCAAAGCACAAGCGCACTACACTGAAATACGGCACTGGGTATACTCGCGCGTCGTCACTTCATACTTCGACAAGACAAAGTATCACTGTCCTCGGCATCCTTTCGTACATCTACAACTCATGATGTGCTACAGGCTGTTTCACCAACAGGTTGAAGAGTCATCCACAATCTCCGCCAAAGTGTTGGGCGACTTCACATGGGCCCCCCTCTCCCCCCCTGGACAGTGTTGAATCCTGAATTTTGGTTCTTGTGCCACCTACAACAACCCACCTTTGATTGGTGGGATAGGAGGGTTGCATGGATAGAGAATGCTCCACGCCTCCCAACCCAAGTTGACAAGATGATTTCCTATATATCTCTTTAAGAGAAATAACGGCAAATAATCGGGGCAAAAAAGGTCATTCATGGTTCCAACACAATTATGGGGGCTACGATTGCGTTCATCTTCCACTGCGCACTGGATGCTTCCCAAGCCCACTCAAAGTCTGCTGGACTTGGTAACACTGGTGCTTTAATTATTGCTTGACCCCATAGATGACCTGCCCACCACCCTACTCGCGACAGATGCTGGGCTAGTGCGTTTTGTGTTGGTGGGATGTTTTCAATTTCTTTCTCTACCTTTCTGAGTAAATAGCCTCCGACTTTCACTATAGTTTGCACTTTCAGGACTCCCACGGTGATTACATGATCACTACTAACCCCTCAATAATGGGAAGAACATTTCGGACATCATCCGTGGAGTTCTCCTTCGACAGTAGGCCTATTTTGGTACCTCATTTTATGTGAAATATCTTTGTTATTTCATGCCTTTTTAATAGTGCATATTAGTTTATGTGACACTACATACTACATATAAATGCAACCTATACTAAGCTAAATAGTTATAATGAGTGGAAAACGTGGAAAGTACATACTTACACATGAACAACACTGGCATGATTGGATTATAAGCATAAGTACGCCCGACACAAAAGCAAGTCCGTATCAATATTTTGAACAAGATATTATAGTGTAAATTGGCGGCCATATTCGAAACCAACATTGGCTGCCATACACAATAACAAAACGTCATATTATTTTATATTCTTTTGACTATTAAACACAGTATAGATACAAAATCAACCAATATATTATTTTCAATAAAGTTTAGAGACAACCAGATATTTAAAATATATTTCATATTTGGATTCCTTGACTTGAAAACATAGGTATAGAACACAAAAATCAAATTTCTATCGGTGTTATTATAGTTAGATATGAGACTTGAAATAAGGAATGGCGGCCATTTTGAAAAAATGGACCACCTGAGTCGCCACAGTCGAATCCATCTGGGTTCCCGTTTTGAAATGTTGAGTTAATGGTCCATATTAAGTGTGTGCCAAGTGGTATACATTTTACACAAAGTGCACATTTTTTGATAATCCTCTGGCTATCTATTGACAACCATATCCGTTAATCCTCCTGCCCAAACGCAGGGTTTTATGTGACCACTGTGCGACAGCAGTACCCCTAGATGAATTACAGGCAATATATAAATGTCTAACCTCAGAGGATGGTTCTTCAATCCCATAATTCATTGCAGTAAAGCCATTTATTTTTTTTTGTTCACAACCATATGTTAACCTCTGCTCCAAATGCAGAGTTTTATGTGACCACTGTGCACATCAGTACCCCTAGATAATTACAGTAACAGGATAAACACAAATTTCAGAGGGTGTTAATTCAATCCATAATGCATTGCAGTGAACATTATTTCACAAACCATATTGTACCTCTGCCCACAACACGCAGAGTATTATGTGACCACTGTGCTAGTGCGACAGCAGTCACCCCCTAGATTATTAGGTAACACTTAATGTTAAACTTCGGAGGGCATTTTAATTCAATCCCCAATGCATTTCAGTAAAACCTATTGGCAATCATGTGTACCAAACCCCAAATGCAAAGTTTTATCTGATCACTCTGCAATACCCTTGATAAAATGCAGCAACACAGAGGCCCTGAAATGGTTAACATTACACTTCAGAAAGTCACTGTACCAATGGGTTTTATCTATAAAGTGCACAGACTTTTTATAGGAACTTGATGAAAAAATACCAAATCAAATGAATTTGAATACCGACTAACATTAGCTCATTACAATGGGTTCCTCTTATTGGGTTACCACTCTTATACACAGATTTAATTCAGCCTTTTTAACATTGTGATCATTGAGAATTTGAAACAATAGAAGTGCACTATGGGAAGGGCTTCATAGCTGCTATTGGTCACATGACCTAATCAAGGTGCATTTTCAAAATTATATTGCATTATGGGATTGGTGTAACACCTGATCAAACTTGTGGTACTGGAGTGATCAAAAGGAAAGTACTGGTACAGACTGCGGTGCAGATACCGTAGTGACCAAATTGTGAAAACGAGGGCCTTATTGGAACAATTCCTTCTCTATTTCCCCCTTCTGCTTAGAATGAAGTCTGTACCTTTTTGATTTTTATGATCCGTACATTTGTTTCACAAAGTAACGCCAATGTTAGGGAAAGTGATATGAATAAGACCTGTAAAAAATCTTCACGTTTGGGCAGTCAGTGAGGAAACTGTAGAAGCACCATGAAAGATTTATGAATCCATATTACGTTGCATATCAAGAGGCCATCATTAAAGAAGCACTGTGGATTTCCGCGCCTGGCACCCCACCACTTTTTCCATCAAACATGAGATTTTGATAGCTTTAGAGACCGTGTATATATTATTCATCTATAGAATATTTTGGCTAACTTTAATTCTTTTCTATTAAAAGCTCAAATATGGGGGATTTATGATTGCTGGAAATTATTTGTACAGTAATCTATGGGCTGATATAAAAATGGTATGTCAAACTCAAATGCAGTTTGGAATGAGGATATTGTTTGTGATGAAACAGAGAAAATTATATGTTGTAATCAGACAGCACCTCTGAGTGACAAGGTCACACTTTATTCTTCATAATACATTTCATAAATCATGCCTTTCTCAATTAAATGAATTAGTAGAAATAATTGATAAGTAACATTTATGAAAGCATCCATGTTGGGCCATATTGACAAGTCACCCATTGTCAGCAGCTGGTGTTCTGTGGAATGTTTGCATTGTCTGGGTTTTGTTTTCCTTTTCCTGTACACTGTTGGTGGAGGCATCCATATGACCAGTCACCCTTGTGTCATCAGCAGGGTGCTGTGGAATGTCTTTTGTCTGTGTTCCTGATGTTCTTTCTCTCCACTGTTTGGTGGAGGCATCCATATTGACAAGTCAAAACTATTAGTAGCATCAGTTGGTGCTGTTGATGTCCCTTCATTGTCTGGGGGGTGGGTTCGGGTTTTTTAACTTTCAGTACCTGTACAGGGTGTATCAATAAAAATGCAACAAAACTTCTCCCCATTTTTTTTTTTTTTTTTTTTTTTTTAAAAATTACAACATCAAAAAAATGCCCATCATTAAAGCCACATATCTCCTCTTTTCCAACGATAGTTAATTTGTTCATGTGCGGCCATGGGTAACTGAGTACTCAGTGTTTTTTGCACAATGGACAAAGTGAGCTTGGGACCCCAAGTTGCAATAATGCTAACAACACAATTCCTATTCAATTGGTTCCTCTCTTCTCATTTCAGTCATGCAAGTGAATGGGATTTGTAGTGAAACTTGGTCCCAAGCTGACTTTGTCCCATACTTGCAAAAACAATGATTAATCGGTTATCCATGACTGCACATGAATAAATTACCAATCAATGGAAAGGGGGATTTGTGGCTTTAAGATGGCACTAGTTAATTTTGGAATAATTGTACACAATTACCACAAAAATTGGGAAGAAGTTTTGTTGTGTTTTTATTGATACGCACTGTATGGTGGAGGTATCCATATTGACAAGTCACCCATTGTCAGCAGCAGGTGTGCTGAGGAATGTCCGCATTGCCTGGGTTCTGATTTTCTTTTTGCACACTGTATGGTGGAGGCATCCATATTAACAATTCATCCATTGTCGGCAGCAGGTGTACTGTGGAATGTCTGCATTGTCTGGGTTCAGATTTTCTCTGGGTACACTGTATAATCCATATTAAAGTTGTCAAGGTCTACCCAGACATTCCATTGCACACCTACCGCTTATTATGGCCCAACTTGGGTGCATTCATAAATGCTCAATTATTTCCACTAAATAGCTAATGTCATTTGAACAATTACTTCAATTAATAATTCACATGTCAAAGGTATGGTTTCATTCCATGTCATTCCAGTGGATATACATATGAAGGACTTTCTTTATATTACAAAAGATAATTTGTAATGAGAGGACCATTTTTTATCTGTTGACATGATTGTCATCAATGCAACTTCCCATTCACTTCAGTACAAATGATTCTTTTTGAGTGATTGAGTGAACCCACAAGTAATTTTGAGTTAGGCGTATGTGCGGCAAATATCAAAACAAAAATTGGTAATATTTGTGGAATTAGGTTAATACATATGAACGAGACTCAGTGTGACCTATCAGCTGATAGTTAAACTCAAAATTTTCAAATCTTAACTCCCAAACAATCTGTTAGTGCACCTTTAGTACACCACCTAGATTAATACAGCTTTGGTCAGTACATAGAAAAAATTATCTCCTGGGAACTTAAATCTGCTGGGAAGAAAGTTGTCTGCTAGTGGGGAGTGTGTGAGTATAGCAAGTGTTCAGGGATTCGGGTGGGGTTAGAGATCTGTATGAGGTCCAGGGACAACACCCCGTCGATGCTTCAGAGGGCATCTACAGAACACAGTGCCCTTTTTACCAGCAGTCTGTGATGATGGACGTCCTATTTGCCAGCATGAGGCCTCATCCCACATCACAGTTTGCCCAGCTGCAGGTCAGTTTAAAAACCATCATACAGGCCTTTCCATGGCTCCCATCAGCTGTTCATCTTTTTACATTTCATATGGATTTGAGACAATAAAGTGTTTTTTTAGTGACGATAGGCATAATAAATCTGTTGGTGACTCATGACATAGTAATTTCATATTGATTTTATTTAACAATTTCATAATCTATTCAATAGGTGCAGGCAGCAGTGGATATTTCTTATATTTTTTGTAATTACAAAAAAATTTCACATTTTTAATTTTTTAGTTTTTTTGTCAAAAAATCTGGTAAAATCACTTCAAGAATGCCTTGACACCCCAACATTTCGCGAATGGTATAACCCATAATGGGCTCTTCAAGATGAAAATTAAATGTAATAGATAGAATCTGTAACGTAAAAAGACAATTATCCAGCAAATCAATATGCATATTTAGTATTTGAGCAGTCCATAAAATATCGTTACAAATTTGTTTTATAAGTCTATGCATTGTTTTACCAGTGTTTCGTCAATTGATATCCAATTTTTTCCACGGTCCATGTTGATGTATGCATGAAGGCACCCTATCAGTGTAACCCACTGTGGAGAAGCCATGCTGAGGAACAGCTCCAGCCTCATGTGAGACAAATTGCCCGGCAGTGTTGTGGATTGCAGAATAGATCGGTGGGAGGTATGCAAAGGTGAGTACAGGGGCAGTGCCCAGGGGGGTGGCAAGGGGGCGGCGCCTGCTGAGAGTTTCAAAATTCAGGAAAAAACAAAGTTTAAGCAATCAATTGTGTACAAATTAGGTAGTTTTTTGACCTTATAGAGGTAATCTTATAATGTTGCCCTTCCTTTGATTTTTCGACCTCCTATGATTTTACCTGGTGCCGCCCTGCTGGGTGATAGGGGCAAGTAGTGACAATTTAGGACTGGACTATCATGATTGATCAAATAATCAGGTTTGTCACTTTGGAAAAAAAAAACATGAAATGTTAATGATAACTGGTTTTAATAGTAGAGTGAATATGATTTTACCCCCACTCCCCCCGACGATAGAAAATGACATTTTAGAAATACAAGTGATCCCAAATCATATCTTTTCACTCGAGCTTTCTAGCGCAGCGAGGGTGTTAGTAATGATGGGCGAATCCGATTTCGTATGTGTGACAAATATCAGGGGCTGCATTTTGATCGTACGTCGATGAAATTTGGTCTCTCTGAGTGGGCAGGGAGGGATATGGGAAAGCCTTGATTTAGAGCAATATCCGAAATCGGGGGGCGTTGTTTGGGCCGCCTCGGAGGAGTGGTTTCGGGATGGTCTTTTAGAATTGGAGGGAGAAATGGAGGGAAATGGTAATATTCCGTGATGTTACGACTAGAGCCGGCATTTAGATTACGCCCGGCGAGGTATGGCATTTGGGCAAAAGGAATCTCGCCGTGTTTCTTGTTCTATAGACATCGATCGATTCACGCTCTTGTGGGGTATGCCTATCATCTGAATGGTGTTTGTAAGCTCGTCTATTCAGGGTATCACCGAAAATAATGACGTCGAAGATCGTCCTTGCAATAGTACGGCGGGGTACAGTATTTCCACGGTGTAGTCTGTGTCAAGACTCCGAAAGGTCTGCAAAATAGGATAGGCCGGGCGAAATCAAATGCATTTCCCACGGTGCTACGGCCACTATAGGCATTCTAATTTAATATGCACGATCTTACTTCCCACCGCCGTAGTCATGAGAGGGTTGCACCATCGATTTGTATATTACAGCCACGTGATCTCGTTTATTTTGAGTTGGATAAAAAACATTACTGACCTCGTTGATAAAAACATATGTGCCCTTGGCCGGCAAGGTCGCTGCAGTTGCAGTATCAAAAGGGGATCCTTTCCACCAGGCATCGTATGTTACGGTTTGGCGGTTGAAACGTTTCCAAGTTTCAACCAAACACATGACCAATTTTAAAGTCGGACATACTAGGATTGGAAACAACAAATAAACATAAACAATTTTGAATTAGGATGAAAACATTATTCTGAGGACAAGGTTTGGTGGATTCACATGCAAATATGTTCTACCGTCTGTTATGCCACGGAACTGAGCGCTGTCCTTTAGAATAATTTCCACACGGGAGTCAACTTGCAACAAGTGATGTCAAGCGTAGTGGCTATATACCACATTGCCTACGGTACAATGAGTATGGTCCCTAGTCGTATAGTTATTACTTCTGAACCACATGTATGACATTTTAGCTGTTGCAAGAGTTAGGCCTTATAGCTAGAACAACGGAGTCATACTGAAATTCGGGCACGTCAGACGAGTCATTAGCAATATTTGCATTAAATTTACGAATCGCCCTCAATCACCCTCATCTGCCGACGACCAATGTCAAAAAACGACATTAAAGGTTCCCTGTACTAAGTTAAGCTTAGGATAGAACAAAAGATCAACAGGGATAAAGTGGCATGATGATGGGAGCAGCTTAAACCAGTAACTCTACAGATTTAATGATCAGTGATCTGTAAATTATGATTCATAGTACTGTTTCTGTTCAACACACTCCTGCCCTTGTCAATGATGTTGTCACGAATGAAACCGGGGAAATTCCCATGGCGATCGTAACATGTGTGGGGTGGATCCATTCTAAACACAAGCCAGAATTAGCACAATTGCATCTTGATCAAGTTACCAGGGGAGTCAAAGCACTGGGGAATTAGCGGTTTTGGGGGTATAGCCCGGTTCAAGAAATCCAAATTTAGGACATCGTCATTGGTTTACCGTAGGCTCTAAACACAAAATATTCATATATTCCCTTATTTACATAGCGGGTGTAGCCAATTTATTCATATATTCACGCATTTGACCATAGAACAATGTACCGTTTCCAGGCTAACAGGTTACGGCGCATGCGCATATGCGTGCGAGTTTTGAATGGATACCGTAATGAATATTTATAATTTCAAAACAGCGTTACGGGGGCCCCGCCCTATTCAAACGCGGGCCGTACGGCATCTCTGTATTAATATCTATGAGGAGATGATCAGATTCAACTCTTGCAACTTCCGGGTTTTGTTTTGGTTTTACACGTCATTGGCAACGTTCGGATTAAAAGGTGCATTTCGTGATTTTAACCCGTCTGTTTTGGGTTTTATGTTTCGCAAGATATCCTTGTAGAAAGCTATTCCTCAACATTTCAGTTGATTCTGATCTTGCGTTTTGTGTTATGACTAAATGTTCATTCACAATCTCCCTATACCACCGTACAGTAATTTCTGTCCTTTTGACGGACAGAAAATACAAAATCGCGAATTTCTTGCAGAGACCAATTGAATTGCACGTCAGATTGGGCACACATCTATCTTAGGAGCCCGACAGTCATAATATATAAAAAATCTCAAATTTTTCGAGGTACATCGGGTGGGGGACAGTCGCTTGTGGATCACGAAATGGCCCCTTTAAAACTGAATGTGTAGCAATAAACCGCGATGCCTGTACTAGCAGTGAAAATGGTTTTCGTGATCATGATGATGTGAAATCATTGAATACTTGAATAGTCATTGTGAGTAGAGTCGTACTCAAAATACACCACCTGTCATTAATTTTTTTCCAACAACCGGGGTATCCCGTGTGGAGATTTTTAATAAACCCTTACTCGGACAGCGTTGGCGGGTACCAGGGATTCATTCATCAGGCAGCCTTTAATCTGGTGTGTAAAAATACTACATGTAATGCCAAAGTTAATCTTTGTTGTGTGAATCAGTGGGGAGGGAAAGGTGGGTTTGTTGGCTTAGGGGGAAGTGGTGGGTTGTTGTATACGGGAATGGTGGGTTGTTGGATGGGGAAGAGTGAGTGGTTGAGGGGGCCAGGTGGAATTTGGGGCGGGGTGGGTACAGATCTTGTAGGTTGGTTGTTGACCCCATGTGAACGTTCATAACCCCATGTGACCTTCACATGGATCCCGTGTACCTTTTGTGACCCTCGTGTGACCTGTTAACCCTTCATGTGACCTTTGTGACCTCATGGGACCATGTGACCTTGTTTTACATGTGACCGTCGTGTGACCTGGGTGACTTCATGTAACCATGGTGACCTCATGGGACCTCTGGTGACCATGGGACCTTGGCGTCCTCCTGTCACCTTTGGTCCCATTTTCAAGTCGGCATCGGGGAGGCATTGGGTGTGCTTCCGTCGAGGAGGGGGTGGGGTGTGTCGGGGAGGGGCCAGTAGGGTGCATCGAGGGTGACCTGGTGACCCCATGTGACCTTTTTGGTGGAAAGTTGGGGGCGAAGTGGGTGCACCAGGGAGGGGGCGGGTGGGGTACATCGGGTGGGGTGCACCCCATGTGACCTTCATAATCCCATGTGACCGTCATGTACCCTTTGTGACCCTTTGTGACCTCAATGTGATACCTTGTAACCCCATGTGACCTCATGGGACCATGGTGACCTCGTTTGACCATGGTGACCTCGTGTGACCAGGTGACCTCATGGGACCCCTGGTGACCTCATGGCCATGGTTACCTCATGTACCCTGGTGACCGCATGTGACCCTGGTGACCTCATGGGACCCCTGGTGACCTCATGGGACCGTTGGCGACCCCTCCTGTAACCTTTGGTCCCATTTACAAGTCAGTGCATCGGAGGGGTTGGGTGGGCTTTCGTCGGGAGGGGGTGGGGTGTGATCGGGGAGGGCACAGTGCATCGCGAGGGTGACCTTGGGACCCATGTGACCTTTGTGGCTAATGTGCCTTGTCCAACCCCATGACCTCATTGACCTGTGTTTACCTGGTTTTACCTGGTGTCCTCGTTTACGCTTAATATCCTCCATGTGACCCTTGGGTGACCTCAGGTTGATCCTTGGTGACCCCTCATTTGACCCGTGGTGACCTTGGTGACCTCATGTGACCATTGTACCTCATGGTGACCTCTTGGTGACCTCATGTGACCTTGGTGACCATGGTGACCTTGGTGACCTCATGTGAACCTTTGGCCCCATTCACAAACCGGGACGACAGACAACACCATGGTCCAACGACCATGATGTATGTTTTTGGACCTGACACAGAAATTCACTGCATACTTCCTCAAATCAAGTTAATATTAACTGAAACAAATATATTAGGATCTGTACAGTGTTGTAGGATGACTTCTTTGCGTTTCTTTCATAATGCTCCACCAATTTGAACCCCAAACAAACTCATATCTTTATACGATTGTTAGTCTAGTCTTGTTCAAATAATGTTCAGAGACGTGTGATAACATTGGTTGCTCTTGCTTAGATAGTGACACCTTTCGCAACTAGCACTACCATTTTTCACTGTGTAGGGGTCCGTTCCCTAAATTCAGTTGTAATTGTCCTTGCCTTAGTGGCTAATTTTGTCCAAAGCCAACTGTGTACCGCATGAAGAGATTTTATGTAGGACATAAATGCATATAGGTTACACACGAGTTTGGGGGGACAAACCCCAGGTTATATTAATCAACGTACAAAATGTACAGGTTAGGCTTTTTACTAACTTTGTGTCCCAAAAATCAAAGAACGGATGACTTCATTACTTCTGCCACCATATCCACCACCATGCAGTTTTATTTCTTTGAGCTGCCAAATGTCAAGGATAGGCACAAGAATACATTCTTTCCAATCAATCAAATCATCATGGACATGTCTTCCTAGTCAGTATGGTCATGACATGAAATACATTAAGAGGGCGTTGGGAATCGGTATTAAGGGTGTTGGAATAAGTAGGAACGGGTAGGAAATGGGTCTATAGGGTGTTGCGAAAGAATGGGGGAACGATGAGGTAGTTGAACCCTTGAGAATAGGGGGTGTTAGGATGAGGGTGTTGGGACGGGCGTTCGGATTTTTTTAAGAAAGGGGAGATATTGGGGAGGGGAGATATGGGGAGGAAAGGGCGATATTAGGTTAATGTAGATGGATGTTTGGTTGGGTCATAGGATTTTTGTGCCGGGGTACTTGGGATCATGTTGAGGTTCGTACTTGGATTTGGGCAGTGTTATCCTTGGTTGTTGAGAGGGGTACGGTGGGATGTTGGTAGAGGGGTAAGTGGGTTCCAACATCTTTTTTTGTTTTCTGCTGTAGATACAAGATGATGTGACCTTAAGTATAGGCTGAGTACTGTTTATTTTCTATCCGTTTACACGGTCTGTATTTCCGTTCGTTTTAAACGTTTAACCGGTCATAAACAAGTTAACGACTGCCGAATTGCGCTTCCACGGCAAATGCAATTCTTGCACATAAATCGTTCGTAGTCGGGTTACCCGGCTTTGCATTCGATCATAAAATAATCATCCTTGAACCTAAAATGTTGTTTGTACTTACCCTATGTTATGTTTTAAAAAAGAATCCAAAATACAAGCAGTTGAATATCCCAAAAGATCCCAAACGACGAATCTATGTGGGAGCTTCCATTAGCACTGTCATTTTAACCTTTTTTGTAGATCCCTCTGTAATTGAAGCACCACATAATTGGGCCGTGTTAATGCGGTGTATATGCCGAATTCGCTCCACTCACGTACAAGAATTTGTTAAACGGGGGGTTCCCCTGTTTCCGTAAAAGTCGAAACCATTTCTAGAAGAAGCATTGGAACTGTTAACTTTACTTTTCCCTGACGTCGGGTATTTTGGTGAAATTTACTTCACAATGAAAAGAATGAACTGAAAAAAGTTAGTAGGGTTTGCTGACCGGTAAACGTGTAGTGAAATTTTTCTAAAAGTGTAGTGACCCTTCCTTTCGTGTAAACGTTTAAACGCTTACACGTCACAGCACTACGTTCGATACCTGCACGGCTACATCAGGTTGGCACCAATAATATCAAAATTACAGAATTTTAAACAGGTTTTTAAAGCAATACCTTGGTCATTATTTTTTTTTACTACAGAGTTAATCATGTCATTTTCCCCCTCCTAAGCTGGCCGCCACCCCCTGTGCTATAAATTGTGAGCGAGGGTTACAGCATCGTTTGCTCCCGTTATTTTATAAACTAAGGATTTTACAGTAAAATGTTTGTTTTGCAACTGTTTTGACTTCAATTTGGTCTAATTTGAGGCATTCTGGGAAAATCCTCTTTAATCCTCTCTAAAAATAAAAAAAAAAATATTTGCAGTTAGTTTTTTTGGATTACCTGATTAGCAAACTTTTTTTTTTGCCTAATAGAATTTGCAAACAGGTAGGTGTGCAAAAATGAACAAGAAAATCATTGATAGTGGCTTTACCAACCCCTGGGCCCAACCACCTATGATATAGTCTGTCGGATTGGCTCATGTACAGGACACAACACGAGATAGCCCCCTGACTAACCAATCAAATAGTGCTTCTATACCTCAGTGTAAGTAATACAACCATTCTTACAGTATCTCTAATTTGGGTAATATCCAGAAGGTTTCATGATTTTTCATTTGAACTGGAAATTCCTGTAGTTGCCATCTCCCCTTCCTGTAGTTGCCATCTCCCCTTCCTTTGATCTTTCTGAGCCTGGCTTATAATACAAATATGTACAGTTTGTCACAACAGTACCTTACTATGTTTTTTGAAACAGACTGTGCCAATATTTTGAACGTTTTCACAATACCTTTAGTTGCCTAGGGCTTGCTCGTTTATTTAAAACCGCCCTCGCTTGTAAAACTTTTAAAAAGCCCCAAAACTCACACATCGCTGACCAAATCACATCAATACTTACTCATGCAGTCCAAAGACCCTCTTTGTGTAACATCATACGATTTTTGCGTCGTACCACACACAGTGACCATTTTGAAATTCAAAAAGGGCAACTTTTGGTTATGGGGTTTTGCGTCTTTTGGGCATTCATCTCGACCAGTTTTGCCCATGCCTTTTTTTACAATTGAAGTGTTAAAAGAAAGAGTAAGACCTAGCTAACAAAATGTTTCAAAAACTTTCATTATAGCAGGCTTTGGCACAATACTGATCAAAAACAAATGCCAAGATTTCTTTCGGGCCAACTGTATATGTAACACAATGGTATAAGTATGTCTTTTATTATTTTCATTTTTTTCAGATGGAGCGCAGCTTGATGGGCGAGCATCTCACCACTGCAATGCAGTTACATATGGATCTACTGGCCAGTAAACATTGACCAAATTAACATTTGCTTCGCTGCAAATCATATTCATACGTCCCTACGTCCTACAGCCACACACCCCGACCTTCAGATGCCACGATACGTCCGAACATCCCCTGGAAGTAAGCCTCTGCTGTTTCTTCAGTTTCCAGACCAGAAGGACTTAGACGGATGGACCGATTCATCAGCCCCTCCTGACACCATAGAAATTGCAAAGTATGGCGCAAGAACCTTAATACCAGAGTTTGCTGCTTGAAAGAACCCCCACAAATACATGGGTGGCAAATGCATGTGAAGTATGCCTGTCCTATGATAGTAAAAATACAGGGAGGCCTACAGAGACACCCGTCAAATGTTAGTGACTCCGGAGACCAACGCTTTTCCATGTCCGAGTCTCCTAGAAAGGGAAGTGCGTCAACTGAAGAGAATTACACGATGCCAAAGGGACATAGTACAGCAGAATCAGGAGTTACTCGTGCTACGAGCCTCATGTGGAACGGGGTCAGCAAGACGCCAAAAGGTCCAAGGATCTGACCGACAATGAGTGCCCTGGAATCGCGGCTATGTAACGGCCAGTTTTATTGGAAATTTGCACGTTAATTCGATATGTGTCGGGAGGCGCAGCGTGGTGAAACAAGCGTGAGACACAGCAAAAGGATTCGAACACAGTTTTTTCTATGGTTACAAACTCTGTCTAAGATTTAATATAATGTCCGAAAACTCCCATAATTCCCATGTATCGCTATTTGTTCACTTTCTTAAAGGAGAATTTGTGACTTGCTAGAGTTTGGCATTCGCCGGGAAAGATCCCCCTGACGATCATGGACCAGAACCAGGATAGTTCCAAACGCAACCGATCAGTGAGACACTGCCTGTCGGCAAAGCCGATCATAGCGGCGTTTCACGGCCAGAACTGCAATCGTATCACAAGGGTTTGGCTACATGGAATTTGCCCCTGTAAATATGCTCGATGCCGGCACTTTTATCAAAGACGACTTGTTGGGGGGGGCTAATTAAATTTTGGTTGAAGTGAAGAAATTATAATAAGCCTTTATGCTAGTATGCCCTATTGGTGAAAATAATGAGCTCAACAGTTCAGATGGAACTCTAATATGTTTTCAAACAATAACAGTTCTCACCATGAAAAGTGTTGAATGTGATTTCATTTTCACATGTTTAATTATGAAACAATTAATGTTTTTGTTTTGTTATTTTAGCTGATTTCTTATGATTTTGCCTGCTGCATATATGTTTTTAAAAAATGAATTGGAATCCCTTCTCATAAGTTGAGTTTCACATTATTGGTTTGATCTGGTACTTTTGAATGCTTCTCTGTTAGCTATCGTTGGATTGTCTATTTTTTTTTGTATCTTGTCCATTTATAACCTTGTCATAGTCTTTTTTCAGTGCCTGATTGGGAATTTTCAGAATCTGAGATAAAAAGCAACATGCACCTATGCGGCATCAGAAAATGAACACCGCACATCTTGTAAGAGTTCACATATAGAAACAAACATCTTGAGGTGTATGAGCTTATCTGGGCAAACCCAATGAAGATATGATTAAAATAGTCATAGTGGTTCAGACAGTCATAGTACTGTAGCACTTGTCATCTATTTACATTCTACAGAAACAAACGACAATTGAGCAACCTATGTTCAAATGAACCATGAGCACCGTGGTACGTCTGGTCAGAGTAAAGTCCTAGCTTTCACGCAGTGTTAACATGCGCATTGCGGTAAGTCGCAGCTGTAATCGCGAGCGTGCAAAGTCAGCATGCATGATACGTATGCTTAATTGCTGCGCGAAAGTGACTCCATCACTCCTTACTTCTGTCCGAACGAAGTATACAATTCAAGTGTGAGTGCAACATTGTCCAATGTGGACGTGTCCGCTATAATATTTTAAAAAGGGACATAATGGCATGAAAAAAAAAATTGACATAATGAAAAGACCCTTCTGAATCACTTTCCACAAGTTGAAACAATTTGGATGTTTTACATTACACATTTCTGTAAAAACAGGAAGAGTTCCAAGGGGGAGGTGGCAGTTTTGTGGTCATTTGTCTGAACAAGGATCTGACATTACGGCCAGCATTTACAACTTGTCTCAGGTTACAGACTGTTGCGATTGTATGTGCTAATCCTGCTAATCCATCTTTCACTTGCCAGATCAATATCTTACTACAAGCCTTAACGTACAATGCCTGAATCCCAGTCTGAATGCTTTTGATTTGTGTTGCAAAACATGCCAGATACACTGTAAATTCTGTCAGGGATGTGAACACCTTGCTTTTCTGTTCCAGAAATTGCCACAAACTGCCACCTCCCCCTGGAACTTCTTCCTGTTTTTACAGAATGTAAACATCCAAATTGTTTTCAAACTTGTGGAAGTGATTTCAGTAAGGTCCTTCATTATGTCCATTTTTTATGCCATTATGTCCCTTTAACCTTTTTGAACTGCCCTTACTTGTACATGTATAGCATTTTTAAAATTCAAGATATCTGTTGAGCAATTCTCTTAGTCATTCCATTAAGATTGTAAGTAATTCAAATGCAGATATAAGCAGGCTTGAAATCAATAGTAAAATTCAGGAGTCATATGAACAGCTGATGGTTGACTCATGTTTTACTCAGAAATTGAACAGAGCCATTTGTGGTAGTCGGAAAAAGGTTTGTTCCAAAATTTCTATTACCAATTTATCTTGCACTCTTATCATGTTAACCCGATCTTGAGAGTTAAAACATTATATTAGAAGAACAAAAGGTATATTTTAAGCACCTTTCCTGTTCAAAATTATAACTCCCTTTAATCCATTTCTGAAAAGCTCAGAGGGGGGTTACCTATCCGATAGCAGGGTTATCGTGGTCGCTTCCCCATTTGTATATTTACTGCAAACAGGAACAGTCCCAATTTATTCTTTTTAGCGAATGATGACTTGTGGTAAGAAATGAGTTAGTTTCAATTCTTAAAAAAAGAGGAATGTGGAAATAGTTTACCATTTTTTTTGGACAAGGAAACAAAATCCTAACTCAATATTGAAAGTATCCCACCATGAACATGACTGTACAACATATAATATGCCTTAACTTTCGTTTACCCACTGTTACTCTAATGTATTGATGATCAGATCAAACTAAATGTTGATTTCCCCTCTGATTATGCTCTCTCAGTACAGAAAGATAAGTGGCATATAAATCAAGATCTAGTAGAGCTACACAGCCAGATTCTTACTTGTGTTCTTACTGTTCAGCTCTACTCCATTGGTACCCTCAGCTCTACTCCATTGGTACCCTCAGCTCTACTCCATTGGTACCCTCAGCTCTACTCCATTGGTACCCTCAGCTCTACTCCATTGGTACCCTCAGCTCTACTCCATACTATTGGTATCCTCCTAAGCCATTATCGCTGCTGAACCCAGCGTCTAATCCTTTTGAATTACACCAGTCATGTGGTGGCATGTACTATATATGTTTTCTTCAGCAGTAACATCATGTCGTATCTCTAGATGTGCTTTCGCAGGTACTGACTGGTAACAAACGCTATAATACCAGTACAAAGCACCCCTGTAGCTACTCAGGGATACCTGAAACTACTTTGAAGAATCTAGTTGTGTAGGATATGATCCCCTAGCAGTCGCATAACCTGGGATGCAAAAACTGCAATTGGGCAAAAACTGAAAAACTGATTGGGATGTGAAAACCTGAAATGGGATGTGAAAACCTGACCATTGGGATGTGAAACAAGAAACTGAAAATGTTTTCAAAAATGACTTGCAGAATCGGGCAGTGGGGTTGAAAGTCCATCATGCCCCTTGACACGTTGGGCTGGTTATGCACTACTGCGTCCATGGGAATATCCTAGTCTGTACTAATGGGTATCTGATAGGTGGGCTTTTCCTTTGAAATCCCGTACCCCCCCACCCCCCCCCCCGTTTAAAAAAATTGCCACCCCAATCTTCCACAGAAGGGTGGTGTAGTTCTCCAAAAAACACTATTTCAACAGGAAATCGATAATACCCCCGGTGAAGACCTACCTATATCCCTTCTACAGAAGGGGTGACTATTTCAAATGAAGTTATCCAATGGGCTATTCCATTAAATCTATCCTCCACCTGTAAAGAAGTAAATTAAGTCTTTCACACAGGGGTGCAGATATCACAAGTAGTTAACCCAGTAGCCTATTCTGTTTATGACCATACCCCCTTGTAGAAGACTTCCCCTACAACTTCCAAGGTAGCCCATGTCAATGTTGGCAGGGCTGCCTACATATTGTTTCTTCTGTTATTTGTATGTCTTGAAAAAGATCACCAAAATGATGTATTTAATCCTAATAGTCACAGACTTGAGTCGCAATTGTTGTATGCCATAAAGTTATTTCTCAGCAAGATACTACTTGCAGTTGGACAACAACTTCCATATTTGCAGAAATATCTTGTTTGTTTTGAATATCCAGTCTGTCATTCAAGATTACTGCAATTATGTTCAATTTATATGTCAAATCGAGCCTCTCATAAAATTCACAAAAATGAATTTACCCACGAATTATTTCCAGCCTTCTGGGAAATAGTCTATTTCTGTTAATCCTTGCAATAACAAGTGCACCCCAAGTATGGGCATAGCAGCAACTATCGTGCATGTTCACATATAATTATTTATAGGTTATTATTGATAATAAGTTGGTATCATTGGGATTGTTGTATGCATTATGGTTCCAGTTTTTATGTTTACTTCCTCAGTCTGTGACTCGTAAAAGGAGGAATGAGCCCCAAATGGTTGTAATAACCATACAATGTTGGTTACCATGAACTGATTCTTGTATTTGTTTGTTTGAATGTTATACAGTTCAAACTGTATGGCCAAATTGCAAACCATACATGGCTAAATTATGTATTGTATGTATAAGACAATCATATTTAAATATACATGAAATTCAGTGTATGCACTTTTGTTGATATTAAGCAAATAGTGTAATTTGTATAGGGGAAGGTAAATCAGTAACAGAAAACAATGTTACCATCCTCAGGGCATAATGTTTCCTCGAGAATGGTTATCCAATACCATAATGCCCACCATGCTTGAGAAATTGCACTTGATGAGGTCATGTAGAGAAATATCAGTAGCTTCCCCCATGCATTGTTTTCCAATGTAGACGTTTTGTACAGCAGGTATCATGTTAATCGTTAGAGTCAAACAATTCTGATTCCTTAATTTAGCCATGTTTCTCCTCTAACGATTCACATCAGTACTTTCACAAAAAACTTCCATTGGACAATGCATTGGGGCAGCTACTGTAATCTCTTCTCTTAGGTCATGTGGAACTCTAAAAATATCCCTTAGGCCTGTAAACTATATTTGTTTTGCCGTAATAATATTAGGGCAATTGGTCACGGATGTTTTTGTGTTGAACTTCAACTCCAAATTTAATACATATGCGAGCTTTTTCAAATGACTAGCAATTAGTTTTACTTGTGGGTAGTTGTTTTTGCTGTTTGTTTTGATGGATTTTGGGTTTGTGTTAGTACACAATTTTTTTTAAAAATTGTAAATGAATCATGGTAATCATTCGAATCCAATACTCTAATGGTACGCAACTGCATACCACTTGTTTGACCTAAATAAGTTTATGTCCACTTATCTGAGTCATGTAGGAACTCTGCTTTACCATCAGGTTTTTATTACCTAAGAAGAATCCTTGTATTGTCCACTCATCAAGGTTGATTTCTGTTTTCACACATTAAAACTGAATGTGGATCATTGGCCCATTTTTTTTTTGGTTTATGAAGGATGTAGGCAACTTCCCAGGGGCATGGTTTTTCCCTTGGTAGTCCCTTGATCTCCATTGAGTCTATTAAAAAGTGTTGCAATACCGTACTGCGTTGGTGACGGTACATGTGATCATTTGGATCAGCGTTCGCCTTATAAGCATAATAAGGCTGCTGTCGCCGCCAATGTGCTGTGCACTTTAGCAAGGTACTTTACCTCGCTTGCCTCTTCCACCAAGAGTCTGAATGGGTACCGGCAATTGCTGGATTTAAAACAGGAACTCGCTGTGTGGAGGGAGTGATGACACCCCATTGGTGACTTTGTGCATAAGACTAACCCATAGGCTCCGCTCCCTTTCCCCGCAGCTATCACAGTGTACATCGGTAACCTCTTGAACAATTCTGACGTGACTTAGTAGTCCTAAACTGTGTTCAAGAAGATTGGGCCAAGAAATACTCTCATGAAATGTCAAACATGCATAATCGTCATTGCCACACAAGGCATCGGGCATCCAAATCAATCATGTTTCTTGATGCCGCGCATTAGTATCAAAGCTTGCAGAGTAATTGCTATGACAATCGTGCGCTCCACCTCTTCCCTGTGCACAACAAAGATTGCTGTTACTATACATTCCCCATTTGCATTCCTTGTAGTAAGTACATTAGGGGACAAAGAAATGTTTGGCTCAAAGCTGACGCATGTGTTGTGAAAATTTCATGATAAATTTTAAAATTTTTTTTTGGAACTTTTTTAAAAATTTTTATTCAAAAAAAAACATTTGTGGACTCCACTTTTTGTTTGAAAACTTAAATGCACAATTCACACAATCTGGCAGCTCTCGTCATTGAACTGATTGGTTTTACATCTTGTAGATGTGAATGAAGAGACAAAACCTGCTGGGCACCAGCTTGGCAAATCAATCTGATACTACACCACCAACATACAACAGTATACTACCTTCTATTTAGTTCAAGTATTTTGATCCAAAGGTAGGTCACGTGGCACCATGCCTCACATCCATTTTGTCTAATGGCCAGACTCCAAAATGACCTCAAGGCACCTAAGGAATTTGCCTTGGGTGTCCTCTACCATTTGCCTATTGGTGCCCTAAAAAATTGCTATCCTCCTTTAACATGTAATGCCTTGTGCCCGTTTAAATTGGGCAAAATTGCTTTTGGCCCGCCCTAATTCTTCTTTTGGAGCCTGGGTCTATAGTCTGACGAATTCACTCAAGGGTGCACACCACTGTCCATGACAAAATTGTAAATTTAACACTTGTACAAATGCTCGTTGTTGTTTTTTGTTGTGCTTAGGGCTGTATTGATTTGTATTAAATTTTCTATCTTGAAATGGTTAAAAATGTCTTTGTAGTAGGATAAGGGGCATAATCATTTGTAAGGTCTGTTAATTTTGGCCACCGCATTTTAAAAAAAAATTAACCTTATATGCACAAGCCCTTCTAGCAAAATCCTCGCAAAAAAACTTGGAACACCCCGCACTTTCTTCTTAATGCAATCAGCGTGATCTTTGCTGTTAGTGCTAAATCATTCTCCAAACTCCAAGAGAAACCAGGAGCCTGGGAGGATTGTTTTACACCAAACCCTTCACCCACCCTCCCCATCAGAGCACTTTTGAGACCCCTTCACAACACGATCAACAAAATGGTTGGCCTCTGAACACATTGTACAGGGGAGCGGGACTTTATTTACACTGAATGCGCATTATATTGTCCAAAACTTTTTGCAAGGATTGGTAGCTTATTCTAGTTAATTTGATAATAGAACTATATATTTTATGTTGACATTTAAAAGTGGTGAAAAGGTGTACTTGAAAGAAATAGGCTGACTAACTGGGCACGGTAGAGACCCTGTCTACCGATAAACAAATAAATTGTATGCAGTTTTATTGCAGTGCGCTGAAGTAATCATTTATCTATGTCACAGTATTAAGATATACCTGTATATAGTGTATCGTGAAATGGTGAGGAAGAGAAGCTAGTAAGTACAATAGCTACCTCCTATCAAGTACAAACATGGCCTAGTGATTCTCAATATCTTGAGACAAGAACCACTCTGTACTCCATCCTAGCTGGAGAGTGAAGTGATGTCATTGCATATAGAGATTGCAATAGAGTAGTGTGCACAATAAGAAATCAAATGTACTATATGTATCAATTAGAGTGCGCATCTGTCTGCGGTTCCTTTAGGATTTCAAGATCATGGTTGACTTATTTGACAGCCTATTCTCCCCAAATTACCCTCATTAAAAATGAGCCTTGGTTATCAGAAAAAATTTCATTTTTTTTCTTGTAACTCCACTAAAATTTAGGTTTGAGAAATATTTTCTTTGGATGTATGAACAATAGCTCCCAACATGTGGTTACCTCATAATGACCACACATACTATTTGATGGCCATTGTAGTTTTTGCTTCTGATCACAAACCGCTGGAGTAATATAGCTCTAAATAATTTGAATCAACTGTTTTTGTTGATATGCATCCATGTGAAATAGCCAAAGAAACATCATGTGAATAATCAGATCACCTCCCTTTAAGATTAGCGAATAATCTCTCTTTTGGAGATTCTTTTAAGACACTGAGTAACCTGGGCCAAATAGATAACCCTTTTTCGATTAGTTCCAACTCTAGGGAGATCAGGTCACCTATATTTTGAAGCTACAATGTAACATAAAATCCTTCATTTTTAATCCATAAATTCATGAATGATGGATTATTGCCATCGAGGCGGCGTGTTTAATATGTCGGCTCGTATTTGCGAAACTAGTCGGCCGTTTATGTCGTTTTCCCCGAAAATTTGGCAAATTGTTCTGGAGGTAATGGGCGTTTCGCCGTAGGTTTTATTTTTTGGAATTTTAGTGACGGGAGGGAGTTTGGGTGACTTGTGTATCTTTTTGTCAAGTTTTGGACATCATTTGATGCCGTGCTTGTCGTGTTTTACGAATGCTATTGCGTTATGTGGGCACCTATTAACGGTCCCTAAGGCAATTTGCCTTGGTTGCCCTACCATTTGGCTTTGTGCCCAAAAAATTGCTATTCTTTAACATGTATGCCTTGGTTGCCCTTTTAAAATTGGGCAAATTGCCTTGCCGCCCGCCTATTCTTATTTTGAGAGCCTGGGTCATAGTCTGACAATTCACTCAAGGTGCACACCACTGTCCATTACAAATTGTCTTTCACTTGTACCAATGCTCTTGTATGTTTTTGTTGCTTAAGAGGTCTTATTGATTTGTATTCATTTTCTCTACTGAATGTTAAAATATGTTCTTTTAGTAGGAATTAGGGGCAAATAATTCATTTTGTAAAGGTCTGTTAATTTGAACCATCTTTTTAAAAAAAAAAATTACCGTTATATGCACAAGAGAGCCTTCTCGGCACAATCTCTGCAAAAAAACTTGGAACACCCCGCACTTCTTAATGCACTCAAGCGTGATACTTTGCAGTGAGTGAATATAACCATTTTCCAAACTCCAAGAGAAAGCGGAGCTGGGAGGATTTTTTACCCTTCACCCTCCCCACAGGCAATGCTTGAGGACCCCTTCACAACACCGATCAAATGTTTGCCTCGAACAACATGGTACAGGTACGGGGACATTTATTTACCCTATGCGCTTATTTTTTCCAAAACTTTTTGCAATGGATTGTAGCTTGTCTGAGTTACGTGTGATAATAGAACTATATATTTATGTTGCATTTAGAAAGTGTAAGATGTGTACTTGAAGAAATAGGCTACTAACGGGCCGGTCAAGCACTGTCTACCGATAACAAATAACTTGTATGCATTTTCTGCAGTGCCTGGAATGTTAATCATTTACTCTTCAAGTAATACTTATACCTGTATTATTGTATTCAATGGTGATTGCTAAGCTTTAGTAAGTACAATACTACCTCCTATCAAGTCAAAACATGCTAGTGATTCTCAATATCTTGAGACAAGAACCACTCTGAACTCCACCATCCTAGCTGAAGCGTGAAGTGATGTCATTGCAATAGAGGATTGCAATAGAGTAGTGTGTCACAATTAAGAATCAATTGTACCTACGATGCATTCCAATTAGATGTGCATCTGGTCTGCGGTTCCTTAGTGATTTCAAGATCCATGGTTGATTTTTACAACCCATTCTCCCCCAATACCCTCATAAACTGAGACTTTGGTAATCATAAAAAAGTCATTTTTCTTTCTGGTAACTCCAACTACAATTTTGTTTTTGAGAAATATTTTCTTTGGATGGTATGAACATACTCCCCAATGTTGGTTTACCTCATCATGAACCACACATAACATATTTTATAATGGGCCCTTGTAGTTTTTTGCTATCTGATTTACAAACCGTGGACTTAATATAGCTCTAAATAATTTGAAATCAACTGTTTTTTGTGATATGCAATCATGTGATAGCCAAAGAACATCTGTGAAATCATCAATCACCTCCCTTAAGATTAGCGAATATCTCGTCTTTTGGAGATTCTTTTAGACACTGATAACCTGGGCACCAATAGATAACCCTTTTCGATTAGTTTCCAACTCTAGTGATATGGTCACCTATATTTGAAGCTACATGAAACACTAAATCTTCATTTTTAATCCCATAAGTCATTGGAATTATGATTATTTCCATCGAGAAGCGGCGTGTTTTTAAAATTCGGCCTCTATTTGCGAAACGAGTCGGCCTTTTATTCCGTTTTCCCGAAAATTTGGCAAATTGTTCCGGAGGTAATGGTCGTTTCGCCGTAGGTTTATTTTTGGAATTTTCGTGACGGGAGGCAGTTTGGGGGTGGCTTGTGTATCTTTTTGTCAATTTTGGACATTCATTTGATGGCGTGCTTGTCGTCTTTCTTACTGATGCTATTGGTTTTTGTGTGCACCTATTAACCCGGTTCTAGTGGGGTTCTTCGGGGCGAAAATGAAATGGTGATCGTGTTACCTATCACTTCATATCTACCAGGGCATATTACCAAGGACTGAGGTCAAACAGAAGTGCGAGTTCATTTGAATTGAGTAGATTTAGTGTAAACAAAATTTCCTGGATGAAGGTCGCCCAACTATAATAGAGATGACACAAAAGAAGTTGTTTTACTTGAGCTCAGACTTGAGTTATGTTGATAACTCGGGGTATTTTGCACCCAAGTCTCAAAGAATTTTCATCAAAGACAATTTGCCTACTTTTAGTGAAGCAAAACTTGGTGAAGCAAAATTTGGTAATCGGGTATCGTCCGTTGCAGTAGCAAGAAGTCTTTTTTTTCCCATTATATCAGTTATACTGACGATCATGTGTTTATGGATGAAAAGTTGGGGTTTGTTTGTTGTTGGTTTCGACGGCAAGTGTTATAATTTTTAGGTTATGTATATTGGTTTATTTTTTGGAGGCTTTAGAACACTTTTGGTGTCCGCTGAGAACTCTTATCTGGTTGTCATTAAGTTCTGGTTGGCTATTTCGATAAAGGGGACATTGCTTTTGCTGCGACGTTGTATACCATGCCCAGCGGGGCTGTTCCTCTAAACGAAGTTCCACTACGTTACCTTTTTAACGCACCTTGAAACTGTTTGAAAGCCAGTTCTGGTATTCATAATGTGGTCCTTAAAAGTTGAAGGCACTTTAAGATATTAGGTTTCTAGATATAAATATTCTATCCTATAATAGGATAAACCAAAAAGGGTTCTTCACTTGCGACTGCGGTGGGCATACTTGTCGGAATATTTTTAATAACCCTTACACTGGGATACTATATTCGATTGCGCTTGGGAGCGCCAAACACCTTGCCGTTTGAGACGGGTTTTATATATTTGGGTCGACGGTGCTCCACTACATGTTGGCCTAACCATTCGACTTTTAACCTTGTAAATATCCCGCTTCGTGAAAGTGGAAAAATGTGAAATAAGTGGCGTAAGCATGTCATACGATGAACCTTTTGGGAACACATCTGCCAAATTTCATTACATTTGACTATGGAATACCTAAAAATGTTTCAACAAGTCAGCGAAATTTGGTCAATACTTCCTCTATTTTTGACTCGTTAGATCCCGCAAAGTGGCCTGAAACATACGAAAATTTCACGAGGAATTTTTTTTAAAAAAAACTAAGACCCGACAGTTTTGCGCGCTACTAGTATGTCATGACCCCCCTGATATCCTTATTACGTTGCAACCCAAGCGTTCACATTGCATTGTGTAAAGAGATGCATATAGGATTTTTATCAAGCTTGCTGCATTATAGATCATTGTAAGGCATTGCCGTGGGAACCTGGAGTGGTGAAATGTAACTGTTAGTGTACATTTGCCGAGTACCTTCACACGTTCAAAAGAACACTGACCCAGTCTCATATTGAGTATACAATAGAGTGGCTCTCAAGGACCCTATATGGCCTTGAGACCCACCCATTTGTCAATCTACATAATAAAACACTTCTGAACTAAAAATGGCATGACAAATAAAAGAAACCACGGGTCAGACGCTTACTGGTTTCGCAAATGACCTTTGATGACCCATGGTGCCCTTTTGACCTCTCATGGCCCTATGTGACCTTTGACCCCCATTTGGTCACAATCGCTATTATTAAAAAATCAACTTTGTGGGCCTGTTGTGGTCTGTCCCTATGTGTTTCCTCACACCGGCCTTTTACATAATACTATAGAATTTTTTGTGTGTGGTAGAGCTCTCCTACGTACGATTTTTGGTCACGATTGGAGGGCTCGTTATCGGTTACCTGGCCGTGCTTTGACTTATGGATCTGAAGTTTTGGTATGGTGGTAGAGTTTCGCCAGTACAAGTTTTATAGTCACATTTGTTCGAGGGGTCATTTTGGGGCAGAAGTCATTCGGGGGTCCATGGAAATGATGGTGTTGTTAGATAAATAACACGATACAAGTAAGAAATACGTACTACATTTTGGGGCAAAAATATAGTCTTGGTTTCTGACATAGGTTTTTCTCCCTGTACTTTCTGCATGGACCAGCACAGCAAATTTTTATATTAAAACCATGTAACTGCTATAGGCTATTATGTGTCTTAAAGGGTTTAATAAATTAACTCCAGTTGTGCAAAGGATAGCCCTACCGATAAGGAACCTTTGTGATTTGCTGTTTTTGCCTTTCTGAAGATTGCTCCATCATTGCTATATTGCAAAGTGTTATGTTTATAATTATTTTGTGGCCTGGTTTGGATTTTGTTCCCACTGCAGTCCCTAAACGGGGTCTGTCGACGGCGGCGCCCTGTCATTTTTTTTTTTCGGGAAAGCTTTATTTTTAAGAGCTCTATCGCATGGTTGCAGTTCATATGTTTGGAGATGGGCGCCGTTTTCAGTTAGTATCCTTTAAAGTTGACTTTTACTTCGACTTTTCATTTCAAAATTTATTTTATTTAAATCTCCATAGTAATTATTCTCTGGACAGTTCTTAAATGGAGTCTGTCATACGCGGAGCCCCCTGTCAATTTTTTGTCGGTACAAAAGCTTATTTTAAAGCGCTGGCTAGCGCATATGCAGTTCATAACCTATAGGTGGCTTCGTTTCAATTACGAACCGTTAGAGTTGACTTTTACTTCAAACCTTTTTCATGTCCTTCTTTTAAAAAAATCCAAATGACTAAGTTCCTACTGACAGTTCCGTAAAGTGACATGAGGAGATTTTGTTTAGATACAATTTCTCTCAATTGCTCAGAAATCGATTGTAGACCACCTACCAAGACGTTTCCGAAGGTTTATTGGTGACAAACAATACAAAAGAAAACCGTAAACCCTGTTTGGAACTTGCCTGACTAACGCATTGTCCCATAGAACACCGTGCTTTGACTTTCTTCTTGCACTACAATAAAGTACTAAATCATCAATTATTACAGAAACCGGAAAGACGGCGTATTCGGCTTAATTCACATGCAGGGTGACTATACATTTGAAAAGCATCCAAATATGCACATCCCGGGTTCGAAAAAATGGGTGGGGCGCTTCTTTCTTCTGAAACTCCTCATGGCTCTTTTAAATGTGAAGCTTTTCAATGATCTTTAAGACAATTCCTTTGGCCTGTAAAGTCCCCTTGAGGAGGTATGACAATGAAATTCGCTATTTTTTTTTTAAATCTCCCTATTCTAATCAATCTCCCCTGATTCCAAGATCAACTCCTGATTTCCAAGATCAATCCCCTGTTCGAATCTCAATGTTGGAGCTCTGCAAAGGTCATCCAGGGTTGGTTATCGGGTAACTTAACCAGCGTGCTTTGACGGAGGGATATGAGTTTTGGTATGGTGGTAGAGTTTCGCCGTACGAGTTTTGTGGTCATGTTTTTGATGGGTCATTTTGGGGTCCAGGTCATCCGGGGTCGTTATCGGGTAATGTGGCTGTCCTTTGCGAAACTCATTTAATGATATGAATTTGTGGGTTGTAGAGTTTCGGCCGTACGAGTTTTGTGTACGTTTTCGAGGGGTCATTTTGTGGTCAAAGGTCATCCAGGGTTCGTTATCGGTAACGGGCTGTGCCTTGACGTAGGATATGAGTTTTTTGGTATGGTGGAAGTTTCGCAGTACGAGTTTGTGTCATTTTTTGGGAGGTCATTTTGGGGTCAAAGTCATCCTGGTCGTTATCATCGGTTAACGTGGCGTGCTTTGATATATGTATTATTATTGGTATGGTGGTAGCTTCGTCGATGAGTTTTTTGTGGTCCCTTTTGAGGGTCATTTTGTGGGTCAAGGTCATTCAGGGGTCAATTTTAGGTACTTGGTGGCCTTTCTTTTACGTATGGATATTAGTGTTGGTATGGTGTTAGAGTTCGCTGTAGCGAGTTTTTTCTGTTGGTCACGTTTCAAGTGTCATTTTGGGTCAAAGGTCATCCAGGGTCGTTTATTGGGTTACTTGGCCATGCTTTGATGTATGGATTGAAGGTTTTGGTATGGTGGTAGAGTTAGTCACAACAAGTCTCAGGGTCATGCACGGTCAATGGGTAAACTTTGGTGTATCCAAGGCGAAACTTGGTGGTTGGTCCGATGGTGATGACAAAAATTTTAAAAAGGTCATACAAGGTCACATGGGGTCATTAAAGTCAAAGGAAAGACCACAACCCACGGTCATTCAATCTAGGATCGCAAAACCAGGTATAGCCAAATCCAATGACCGCCTAGTAAAATACTAATTAAAGAGAAACCGCCGGTCCAAAACTCTTATGGGATGTACAGAATCCCTCTTATGGCCCATAATCCCTTTTGACCTCGCAATACCCACTGTACATTTGACCCCAAAATATCCAACATTCTTCAGTTAAGTTTTATAGCCACCAAACTGTGCTCAACGTAACCACTGCCACGCCCATGGGCTCTAGTCAATTGACCTGTGATGACCCTACCTGACCTATGCCCCACACTACGCATTCCCTAACCATCCAATTGATGGGTACTGCATCATTGATGCACGTCGGTTTTTATTGCAAGTACTGCATAGTCCTCTAAGTTTTTGCCCTCAGTGTTTGTTGGTAGTAGTGCCCAGAAATGGTATTTAGAAAGCATTCCCGTATGCTTGTGTTACTGTGTACATTGTGGTGCAAAATAATAAATTTGTTCTTGAAATGACCATTATTTCCAGATATTTATGCTATTTTATGGGAACACAGAATTTTATTACTTTGAAATTTAACAGGGAGCATTTGAAGGAATCAAGAATATGAATTATTTAGTCTTATCTGAAATGCCTGCTAAACAAGTACTATCAAACTATCCCAAATAGCGAAGTTACATTTTTCGACAACTTTTGAACGGAAGCTCCAATTGACGTCAAATACCAAAAGCAATAGAAAGGTAATTTCTTCTCCTTTCAATTTGTGTAGATTTATTTTAGGCCCTCTGACGGGTAAGTCCAACTTAAGATTTTTGTATTATTCAGAAACCAGATGTTGGATACAAGATGGGGCAAAGACAGCGGTTTTGAGTTTTTTGCTGCCGACTGCAGATTTCTGTATTCTCTTCTGCTTTCTGATGTTTGAGAACCTCAAATCTTCGAGTAAGATAGCCATTTACTATTTTTTTAAGTGCTAACTCTGATTTAAAAGTTCTGTGTATTTTTCATTACCTTGAAAATTTGGGCTGCTTAACCAACCTCTGAATTG
Source organism: Ophioderma brevispina (assembly GCA_023653785.1). NCBI lineage: Eukaryota > Metazoa > Echinodermata > Ophiuroidea > Amphilepidida > Ophiodermatidae > Ophioderma > Ophioderma brevispina. The sequence continues at coordinate 47,800 of JAMKCH010009307.1, forward strand.
AAGAAATTCCATATGAAAAGTTTGCAAAGAAGCAATATAGGGCCATTTATCAAAACAATGCTCATCAGAGATAAACAGACCAAGGGACAATGTATAACAGATCTGCTTTAAATTGGATCACACCAAACAACAAAACTGCTTACAATATCAATTCAACTCTTGAACTTATGTCAGGCAGAAGTAACCATCTCTTATGTTTGTTAGGAAAATGATGCATACGAGTTGTTGCATCTAAACTCTTAGCTGGTATTCGGAAAGGGAGTCTAACTTTAGACCTGGGTGACGAAAATTCCTCTGATGGGCCTTTTTCGGGCTATTCATGAGAATTTTCTCACCCGTTACACCACTTTTTAGAGTATTGAAATGAAAAAATGTCCCCCATCATATAGAAACAACTCCTGGTTTTAAACCCAGGTCCCTAAAATTAGACTCCTTTTCAGAACACCAGCTTAAAACTTATGCTGGCAAGTACTGCACTACATTGTACCTCTATGTTTTTGGTGTCATAAAAAAATGAACTTGTTATAGTGGTATGTTTATAATGTTACCAATTTTCTGTAATTACTTCTCTCTCTAATTTACCAATTCTTCAGTATGTATCAATTACTGTAAAATGCATTTGGGTACTCTCCTGCGAGCCAATGTGATGTCATTATGACAATGAAAACCCAAGGATAACGAATCTGTGATTCCAATGACGGTGCCAACAAAAAGTTGTCTCAGAAACTGGCCAAAAAGCTATATACATATGCTTTTAAAAGTAAAACAAAGTTATGCTCTACACGATTTTTAATTAATTTTTGGCACCAAAATAGGGGGATTGATGTAGTGAATATTGAGCGCACATGTAGTCCAGTGGATATAGACAGCCTATTCATGATCTAAGGGTTTGGGTTCGGAGCCCACTAATTTGTTGTGCACTTGGGCCAGGCACTTTCATCTCTTGCCTCGTCGACCCAAGAACAGTCATGTAGCGTTTTGGGAATATTACAAGTGCTGTAGGAATTTTGTGCGTGCCAGCAGGCATCCTAGGTGAAGCGAAAGGATTGTGACAATTTCCTGCAGGCAGCGTAATAATCATAGAGGAACAACCGCGTTGTGATCTTATAGGAAGGGCGCTTTGTACAAGCCAGTAGATTATATTATGATGTTCAGCATGTTTTTTACTTAGTGTCTCATGCAGGTTTCTGAACCAGTCCTTTTTTCTTGGCCTAATTTCTTTATAAAGGTAAGAGATATGTATCTCGTTAGGACATTTTCATAAGTAATTCAACTGGTTGGTGTATGTATTACATTTAATCATGTTTAGGTAGTTGGTTTATAAATTCATTACATCTTAAATTTCCATTTGAATTGTACCTACCTTTCTCTTAACTTGATTCAAGGGAGTGCATTCCTATCCATTCCAGAAAATTTTCGTAACTATTTTTTTTTTCAATTAAAAATATTTAATTTTTTAGGTTTTTTCTTTTTTTAAACATTTAGATAAAATTGAGAGGAAATTTGGGTTGGCTGGATGTCAAAACTATATATCCTTGAACCCAGTTCGAGCTGCAGTTTTATCTGCTAATTTAATGCCTCAGTTAAAAATAACAGTTTTTCATCTAAAAGTTGTTGTATTGTTCTGGAATTGGAAAAATGGCTATGAATTGACATACTAGTAATGTTAGTTCATAAAATTTGATACTTTAGGTAAAGATGAGCATTAAACAAATCTAATTCGAGATGAAAAAGCGCTTTCAGCACATTATCAAGTCACACTGGTGCGTATAATTCATGCAAAAAGAGGTTAGATGAGGCCTACTTTCCATCAGATATTAGAGAACGTCGTGTACACAGTTTGGCAGTGGAGTATAGGCAGTGGCGTGGAACTCCCAACACAAGCAAAAACCTTTCAATTTCCTGAGTGACCTTAAATTTCCCCAATAGAATGGCCGGGTACATGACGCCACCTTGATTCCCCTTTGTATACACCACTGGTCAAAAAGGTTTATCATGAATGTAATCTGAATCCCTCTAGCAAGCAATTCCAAATTTTTTAAGGCCCTAGCACATGCACAAAGTAAAGCTTTATATGGTTCCTCGCTTAAAAATAGAGATACTTTCCAGAGATATAAATGAAAGATTTGTCAGTCCAAAGTCCCCTGGCTCAAAAAACCTGGAATATCTGGTGATTAAAATCTTACTTCCATGGAACCCTTCATATCGATGGGTCATGTGAATATTACTAGCATGGATTTTCCTGGATTTATCCATTAAATTTGAATGTCCTCAGCAAAATGTCAAGAAAATTGTGTATAAATTTAATATCTAATTAAGTATACTGCAAAATATTTGCTCATCAATAATGATACCTAAGAATGCACCTATCTTTTTGCATGAAAATTGTATATTCATCTTTTGTACAGCAAATGCTTATTTTATAGTATGCGATCTACATTGTAAAGAAAATGTGCAGAAATCCTGATATCCATTTCAACTTTTAGGTTTCTATGTTATTCATGTATACTCTCACAACCAACTGTATAGAATGGTTTACGATTTAATAGCTTATGTCTTTCACATTGTAATGCCCCACAATTAGTATTATCGCAAATTGACTTTTAGCATTCATATTAAATACTGTGAATATTAAAGGCACAATAGATTCAGTGAGGATTGGATTTGTCTTGTGTTATGTATCTGTGTGTAAATGGGCGATTCAGATGAATCCATATTCCCCCTTGTGGAAGATCTTTTCACCTAAATCTTCACAGGTAGATTTCAAATGAAAACAATCATCCTCATACCCCTCAAATATTAATCATTGTCTTCCACAGAGGGAGCATTGACGTTCAAATGTATGTAGCAAATATTTGTTTCAATTTTAAATTCATACTCTCCATAGAAGAGTCACTTGGAAAAGCCTTGTGTTTGTGCGATAATGTGAGATTTTCACTCTTTATAAACATGCCCCAGGAGCATATATTTTTCAACTCGACTCATAGCGGCGCTAGTCATGATTATGTGTGCGCTTTTTTTCTGTTAATGTTAGTTAAGTTCACAAAAGACGTGGCTTTCGCTCGCCTGATTTGAGTGTGCACTCTAGGCCACCCGTCTTGTCATCGAAAGGTTTGTGGTTGACTTCCCACTCCAGGCACATGTTACTTCATTATTCAGAGTTAAGACGAAACATGGTGATGGAAGTAGAAAATAATGATAGCTGCCTTATGACAAAAATTCACTGATTATTCCGTGAGCATGATTTGGAACCAGAATCCCACATATGCTGTGGGCCAATCAAGCTTATTCAATCTACACCCCCTTATGAATGGTCTCTAAAATGTCGCTCATTTTGGTTCCAGGAACTCCTTACAATAGATTATTGGCATGTATTTCCTGACCATGCATGTTTATTCCCTGTGTTACTTATTTTCTCTACTATTCCATTCTGATTGTTACATTTTGAGTTCAGGTCCCATCACAATCGTTTCATTTAGTTACATATAGTTTTAAACTAGCCTGATTTCTGTTTTCTGTTGAATTTGACAATTCCCTTCTCATTTATCCGTACAGACAATATGTATGTTCAGCAGTAGCCTTCATTTAAGATTGTCACATAACCAATTATTTGCTAGAAAACCACTCCAGACTGCTCAAGACCGGTATCGTTGGCCATTTTTTTTCAAAATCATGAGCAGTTTTTCTTTTTTCATGTTTATTTTGGCAGGTTGGGACGTTCTGTATAGTCTTTTGCAGTCCGGGTCACCACTAAACCTCGTACAGTCAGTTTGATCTTCTGGGCTTCTTGCTGCACTTGCATGTGGGCAATTTGGTTGGGTATGACATTTGGCCTTCGCTGCGGAGGTTCTGTTGGATTCCCCTCGAAGCTTTGGGATGGTAGACCCAGCTTCTTGCTGGTTCCGGGGGGGGTCAGGTTGCCCTGAGTGGGTCTTTCCTCGCTTTGCTCCACTGTGGTCCCATGTTCGACCCTCGTTCGGGCCTGTGATTTCATGGGCGTTTGGTTTCCAGTCCATACTCAGCCTTGCAGGTTAATTCTCCGGGTACTCCTTTTCCTCCTGCTTCTAAAACTAGGCTTTCTTCCCTACGTGTATCTACGACAAAGTGAATTGAAATAAAGTATTTCCAGACCCAAATAACAAGATTGTGTTGATGTTGGTTTAAATACTAATACCTCCTCTTGCTGTTATGGGTCATATCGTGGATTCAAAGATGCCAGGTTTGGTGGTATTTTTTTAACTTAAGAGATCCTCTCCGACCCTTCGCAGCTTACAGTTGTTAAGCTGATAAAGGATACGTTTTTAAACATGGTGTACTTTGCATTCGTTATACCCGGCCGTTCTGAAGAATTGCTATTTACTCCATCCTCACCTCTGGATATGTCGCTTCGGGCCCGTCTTGATCACTAGTTGGGCAAAATTTGGACATGCTAAGGAAGTAAATGCTATAACAGCCTGTCCAAATGAAGGTCAGACTTTGAACATTAACACAAGTCTTTGACATCTCTCCTTTGATTTCAATGGCAATTACTCCCAGTCATCAGAATCCTTGTTTGAGGATACCTGAGTGTGTAGAACCTCGGAGAGAATGTACAGATCATACGTACCAAATCTACATGACCAAAATTAACATTTTACCCTTTGCACTTTCGCTTCATCATGTTCTGTTTCCTTTAAAGGGACTAGGCAGCGATAAGCGATAGATCAAAAATGTGTAATGCAATGTTTTAACTTATAAATCAGGGATAAGCGTGTGTACAATTCCATATAACTGATTAATTTAGACACAACCACCAAATAGTGAAAAAAATGAAGTATTTGAGAAATTTGTCATAACATAACGTGCTCCACAAATAACATACATCAACGGCGCTCAAATTTGCCGACTAACCTTTGATGTGGTTTTACACAGACAGAATGGAACAACGATCAATATGTTTGGAGGTCAACCTGTATTGATCATGGTGCACAATATTCGCGCTGAAAATCTGAAATATTTACCGGGAAAGGCTTTTTTTATCTCAGTGTGAATTTTGATATCACGTATAGAATTAACAGAATCAAGAAAAAGTACCCCGCCTTGCGCTTTAATATACGGGGATTTCAAGCCAACCATTTGCAGGTTATTTTCGCATATCCATTGCCATTAACAAAAATATAAAAATATGAATTTTGAATGATTTTTTTGTGTTTCGGATTAGCAATCGCTGCTAATCCCTTTAATGGGATTAAGCACATAAGTATGAAGTAGCGACATGGGCTTATACGTTGTGCAGACTCTAGCGCACACATAGGCACAGCACAAGTGCACTGCAAATGAAAGGCTGCACTGGGTAGCGCATGAATCGTCACTCAGACAAGACAAAGTATAGTGTATGAAAGGCATATTGTAAATTTGTTTTGACTCTGCAGAAATAATTTTTGTATTTTTTATTCCATAAACGGACATACTTACAACAACAATATCATCAATGTGGCCACGTGATACAACATTTGCCAGAACATTAGACCCCCATTAAAACAACTGAGATTTAAGCTTTTTAACAGGAATATCGCTTTAACTATATATAAAAATGTGATTAGGATCACAAAATGCACGTTTCAGATGGGTGGGTAGGTTTGTGATACACATCTTTTTATCAGTCGGCAGAGTAGAGGGAGAGCATGGCCTAGTGGTTAGAGTACTTGCCTGTGATGCAAATTTCCTGTGTCCCAGCTATGATTAAAATTAGAATACAGCTCTCCCTGAATGAATTTAGAATTGGGCTAATGTATCATGAAAGCATCCCGTCTTTCGGAGGGGACGTTTAAGCTGTATATACATCGCAGCCAGTTTTGGATAACTGAAAACCGCGTCACTGTTCCCAATCCTCCCCCATCCTCAAAGCGGGGCCCATGTTAGGAGCGTCCATATCAATGATACAACGCCTCACTCACCCTAACACCTAAAGCCATCAATGATTTGCAGCAACGACAAGGGTAAAGGGAAGGCCTGCTCATTTGGTACTTATCAATATACAACTCATCCCAAACAATTTCACATCAAAGCAATACAATTCAACAGCCTCTGATACACCAATGTTTCCTATTTTTATTTCATCATTTATCCCACTGATTTTGCAAATTTTTTGATTATCGTAGCATTTAAAGTATTTGTGAGATCAAAAGGTTCTTCCATGGTCAAACTAATACCTTCAATACTTGCATGTCTTGTCATTCAGCAAAATTCCAATGTTCGAAGGCTTTTAGCAATCACCAACCACTTCCATGTTAGAATTTCCCACGGTTTTGGGTGCAGAAATTGTGAGCACACCAAAACATCTATGAGATGAGGTCTGTTCATACGTCACTGCAACTGTGTTGCTGGCAGTTACATTGGCCATACTGCAGTTATCCATTTCCCTCCCCATTCCCCCAAAAAATATGCAAATGTGGGTACCCCACCACAGGCAACTCAAGGGGCTTTGTTCCACTTGTCTATCGTCTTCTCACTTGATATGATACTGACCTTGTACACCTGACCTTCAAGTACCGTGGGAACAACTTTCGGTTTTGATGCTAGAAACGCGATAATGCATAGTGTCAAAACGCCCATTCACTACTGCTCACTGCTAATATTAATGGTTACCCTTTGAAAATGGTAGTTTTTTTACTGTATCTTAAGAAATGGATTTGACAGCTGAATTTCATTACGACACTGAAAAAATCCGGCCTTTCACATGATATCAAAAATTATACTACTCCCGGGCAAATCAGGGGGTCCCAAGACGATCGGAACAAGCAACAAGCAACTTTAAAATTAAATTTTATTAAACTGGAGTCTGCAAGTAGTTTGAAGCATAAAGCGATTGATCGATATATCAGCAATGCATGTGCAGAACAGCGAGTAGACCAACCTGCATGCAATCATCAACAATTACCTTCCTTTGAGGAAAATAAATACAAAATCACACAAAGCTGTCAGAAATCATGACACAGTGATGCTACAACAGGTTCTTTACATTTACTAGCACAATACTGCCTACAAAATGGTTACCAGCTTTTTTTTTTTACAGCCCATCTAACTTGCTGCTTACCAGTGATCAAATTACCAACTTGTCCAATAGTGTCATTATTTGTGAAAGATAACTTCCACCATTTTGTTTCAACATCTTTCAACGAGTCTCTGCGTAGAAACTATGCGTTCCGGATTGAAGAGACAACTAAATGCTATTCTATACTGGTTTGGTATTTTGCAGTTGTCTTTAGTGGTAGTAACATCATATCCAAAGACCCCTGATTAGTATACATTTCTAAAAAAATACAATATATTCAGATACATTTTGTTTAAGGAAAGGGGTAAACTATTCAGTATGAAAAATATTAGGGTGGGTACGGGTAATGATCAGTTTAAGAAAGGTTATTCAACGCTTTAACAACAGTTTGTCATTTGCAGGCAGAGCCTTGAATTTGGGATTTGAATAAATAGGGTTGTTTACATAACAATGTCCTTCACTATTGAGCTATAAAATCCTCAATTCCCTTTGCAAACAGTTCATACCGTGCTTCCCATTCACGTGTAATTTATAAAATACTCCTGGTTTTTTGGTATGATATGTAATACCTACCCCAGATCACACACGGTTAGTTCATGTTATAAACCAACTGAACTGTGCCCTTGGTGGATGAGCATAATTGTAACTCATAGTGTCTTCACCTCTTACAAGACACTGTCGCAGAGAGGGAATCACTTGTGTAAATCCTCCCTTCATATTGCAACCATACGAGACTCTCCAGGAAATTGCAAAACCATGCAAAGAGCGAATAGTTGATGATAGGGTTTTGTCCAAAATGATGATCAAATGCAGTTACGAATTAGCAGCACATTTTATATTTTCTCATGGACAGTCTAAAAATTTTAAGACAAACTTTTCAATTAGAAATATTTAATAGCACCATTGTCACTTTGCCAACCTTTTTAGTCTGTTCATCCTAATTTCAAAGTTGGAGATAAAACAACACTGATAATCTGATATGTGACATGATCAGATCACACGCAAGCCAGAGAAGCCATCTGAAATGAATTGTGAGAAAAAAATGGGAGAGAAAATATCATCAAATTGACAGTTCTAACCTTTCAAACAAATATGCTTGGGTGTTGCAATTCCTCAATAGTAAGCTGATAATGAATAATCACACAAAATTTTGAATTTGCCTCTTTTGGCCCAAGTGGATCTGAATCACAGCATATGTTCACAATTGGATAACAGAGGGTAAGGCAAATTAAATTGAAGGTTGACAACAGGTTTAGGGGCTTCTTGCCACAGCTTTTAACATTTCCCCCCCAAATACAGCAATTTCCTGAAACCTTAATCAAAAGTTAATGCAAAATGTGACTAGTCACTCAACATTACATTTAACAACCTGTATTAATTAATCTCGCAGGTAATATCAACTTATGTTCCAACGCTCACAGTTATCAGATTTAAGACTATGTCCGTCCTCCGAGAATGATTTAGCTCCCGTAAAATTTATGGCATACTGCCGCAAAATGCACAATACTGCACAAACCTTCCATTCACTGTTTCACAATAACCCATCATGCAATTCAAAACCTTTGTCCGGTTCAAAGAGACGTACTCATGAATAAGGGAAGAAACTCTTCCAAGTTTTACTCAAGACCAGAACAGAAACGTTTATTCTAGATAGTTCCTGAAGACAAATGTGTGCATGCATGCAGCATGGTGATATATGTTATAACGCGAAGATGTATGCCGAAGTAGGACACTAAAGGGATTACCAATAAGTACCTTTACCAAATAGATGTACTCTGAAGTATGGTAACTGGCACAGGTAGTTAAGACTTTTCCTGGAGAATTTCTATTCTACTACTCTTAGTTCTGTGGTTCAAGCTCATTGGAAACCATTAAGGGTCACAGTGGTGATTTTGAAAACAGTGATGGGTCTTTAATTTTTATGCAGTGTTACTATGCAGAAACTAAAATATAATTGCACAATTCCTGTATCATACCTAAATACCCATAGCTACTTTTCAAAAGAGCAGCAAACCCTAGAGGTGGACGATCAAATGAGACTCCATATCAAGAAGTTGAGTTAATACATAATATAAATCTTTACCACCCACATATCTTATATGATATGGTACAATTAATGTCCTATTAGTATGATAAGAGAAAACAAATAAGAAAATTAAATCTTTAATTCGTCATGTGTATATCTTGTAAAGATGAGACAAACTATAAACCAGAAAGAAAGAATCTTCACCCTGACTTTTTAAAATTTTATCTAATATTCCACTACACTTGGGTGGTTCTTACAATAACTTCACAAACCATAATCAGTAACATATATGTTAATTGCATATTATATACAAAGCATAGTCTAGTTATAAATTGATCACCTACTACTGGTCATAACATACACATAAAATATATTTCTGTTATTACTAATTTTCAGAATTTCAGTTTGGAACAAATAACAGGTGTCCAAAAACACAAACTTGCCTCTTAGTGGAGGGGCCTATGTAAAATTTGGTGGAAGTTCATGTTAATTGTTGGCAACCACTAAAACGTATACTACTGGGTCTGACTATTCAGAAAACGATGTTTGCCATTTTTTCTTTTGATGACCTTTAGTGCCTTGACACAAGGTCCAAAGGTCAAATGGTCATACATCCTCCAAAGTATAACGACCTTGTACCAATGTGGCAAATTTCACAATAAACATTGTAGGTGATATTTATTTTGTTATGTGACCTTCGTTTTCTTGTTATATGCAAATAACCTGCAATGTAATTGAGGTGTAATAATATGCATAAAATTGTGTCCTTGATTGCAGACCCAGTCCTGTCCAAAGCAAGAGTTAGGCCTAAAGTTTTTTGGCACAATGCAGTCATCTGTTAACACTCTGCCTTAAATGTAGTGAACCCTACACAACCTCCACTATTTCTTGCTAACCATGGGTAGTAAGTAAACCAAGTTGTTTTGTAAAAATGTGCAGGAAAAATGATCGATGTAGTCTATAATACAAATCCATGGAACACTCGTCATTATTACCTGAATAACGATTCGCACTTCAATGACAAACTATGTATACCAACTTATCTTAGTCTCAGGTCTCAGTCACATGTACCATGTTTTAATTATTCTCTCTCCAGCCATATCCAGAGACCCTAATAGTCTTGTCTAAAGCAAGATCAAAGTCAGAGTCCCCATATACCACCCCCCATAGCAAATTTGGGCCAAATTTTAACCCAAAATTTTGCACATTTAGCAATTTGGACAATTTGACTTCAGATCGAGTAAATTTTTGCTATTTTCCCAACAATTTTTTGGAAAAAAATTGGCTTCCGATTGAGAAATTTGACTATTTTCAAACAAATTTGAGAAAAATTTGAAAAGACTCAGTGCCATGCCAAACTTGGCATAAAAAGGGGATCATTGATAGCCATAAGGCTAAAAATGACCTGATGTCTGTGGCCCAAGTCCCGTTATGTCATCCTGTGTTGAGAATTACCTTCCCCCTCCCCCCCCCCCCGCCTAAACCCAACTCTTCCCATGCATCATAGCTTGTTTTAATGCCCATTTGTAGTAAAAAAATTGGTGTTCCGTTTTGTAAATATGTGCAAGACAAAATTTTGAGTCTCTTCCATTGTATGATGCTTTTATTCCTTTTCACCATACCCTGAATACTGAATAGTCTATTCTAAAGCAAGATCAAGGTAGAGTGCAATCCCCTACCCCACCCCACATACTTGCGATTAATGCCATGGAATGGTTAAGACTGAATTGTGTTACAGTTATAAAATGTCCAGAAAAAAATAATTGAGAGTTTCTCCATAAAAAATGTGCCCAGACATGGAAACTTGTTACTTGCTGTCACTTAGTTAAGATTTCTTAGAATGTTATATTCTTGTTAAACCAATAATTGTCACTATCTTTCAGTGTTCTAAACAACACTGTTTTCTCATAAGGTGTTTATCGCTAATCGGAACCTCAATGCGTCATGGGGCCGATAAAGGGGCAAGAGCGCCGCACGTGGCCGCTGTCACTTTCGCATCCCGTTTGTTTTACATAATTTACACGTAATTGCTTGGCGAATGCTTAAAAATCTTACTCTTTCCACTACTTTTAGACATTTTTATCACCCTAAGTGCGATAATTTCGCTGTTTTTGATTGTTGTAATGATCGGAGATATCCTGAAAGGAATATATGGTTAGCAACTTTTAATGATGCTTCATCTTGGCGTGTTTCGAAGTGTTTTCACATCACTATAACTAATCACCTACTTGACATTTACAATCATTTGCTCGGCGAAGGCTTAAATCCAAACCTCTTTTAAAACCCTTTTTTATTTTTAGGACTTTTTTCATGTTAGGTTGCGATCCTTGTGCTGTTCTTGTTTGTAATAATGATCGGAGATATCTGAAGAATTAATGGTTATTTTGTAGTGGTTAATACTTTTTAACGAACTTCATCTGGCGTATTTTTGCGAAATATGCCTAAGGCTGGTAGCTGCTCTGGATTAATTGTGGGTCTTTAGTCATATATTATATATATATATATATATATGCCTTTTTATGTAAATAAAAGTAGCTAAAAGTAATATTGGATCACATTATGTGACTTTGAGTGATTTTGTTCATGGTAATAAAAATTCGTATGGCCTATTAAATTAGCAATAACCAATAATCTGCAGTAACTTAGAAATCGTTCGGAAAAATTACAAGAAACAGTGGTAGTGTTACAACCACGGTCATATGCACTGTCGCAAGCTATATTTTATTAACAATATAGGTTTCAACAATAATTGTTACAATTATATTTTTAAACAAACTTGCAGATATCCAAATTAATTATAAGGAAACTAGCCTAATTATCAGTACTTTGAATGAAATAACACAGAAAATGATGCAACATAAAGGAACTGTTTTCCCGTGGGTTAGGATGGGCTTATAACGTGATATTATAACTCGGAAGCCCGGCTTGGAAGTCGGTATATTTCTTATTTGTCTGAGCTTGTTGTGGTGTAGTTATACTGTTTTCCTTGTTCTGGTAATGCCTGAAAAGAGCCTTTAGATAGGGTACCATTTTTCGGAAATTATTTGTGCCATATGTACCGCGAATATGGGGAGGACAATCCAATTCAAAATAAAAAAGATGCTATCATTGCTCTCGCGTAGAAATTCTCCCCAAACAAGTAATAAATAACTATATCGGAGCAATATTTCCCTAATATTGGGGCTCATTAGTGACGTCAAATTGTGTATTTAAATTGATCAACTTGTACAATTTATTCTCGTGATCAATTTGTAGAATTTTTGGAGGATTTTTTGGAAGCCGCCGAGGGTTGCCGACGCAATATACATGCGTTTGTTTCTATGCGTAAACACAGCGGCGATCGTAGTTTTGACACTTCCGGTTTTGTGTTTGCCCTTTTTCGATCATCTGCTTTGCGGTGGAGCGCCCTCTTGATATTACCGATAGCGATATGGTCTTTTATCCTTTTTGCTTTGACTAACTGTTTTAATTTGGTCCAGGAATTGTGCACTGTTTGCATTTTTAGCTGGCAGATGTCATTTTAAAGACCCAGAAAACTCTTTTGATGCCGGAAGACGGGGAACCAATTTTTAAACTCTGTACAGTATGCCAATAGTCCCAAAGTGATGATCTACTTAACCTAATTCAAAATCACATACTAAGCTTTGAGTTTGGTTCAGGAATAGTGGCCTCTGTCCGTATGGAGATGTAGAATATCCTGAGATCAGCATCAGGTCGCCGTCACACCCCCCACAACATACATACACACAAGGCACACACACCACAACACACACACAGCACACACACACCACACCCCCAAACCACAACAGGGGGAAAAGGTTCTCTTTTTGTTGATTTTGGCCCATAAAAATGGTCAAAAGTGGTAGAAAATTTGACAAAAGTCACTTTTAGTGATGAGATGTTCAAAAAGGACCATTTCAGGGGGTTATTCTGCTTTACCAAAAAGTTCACATTTTCAAGTCCTGCAAAACCCTCCTAACTATGAGTTCAAAAAGGACCGTAACAAGTACAGTATTTGAATCGTCTAAAAGCACCCCTCAAACATTATGGTAAGTAAATCCTACCCTTATAAGTTTAGCATATTTTGACCCCTAAGCCAAGTAGAAATTTGTTTCTTTTTACATCATTACGCAATAGCTCTTGCACAAAATGAGCCGAATACGATACAAACTCGAAAAATCAAATCTTACCCTAATTAGTTCAAGTGTGAAACGTACACCTTTTTTGCAGATTTCAGTGTTTTTGCTACCCTTTCATGTACATATGTATCGTGCCCAAATCTTGAAAATCCCCTTTACCTGTTTCTTGTGGTCGATTCATGACATCAATGACCAGTGACCCCCCACTCTGGATGGAAGAAGTAATTAAAACATCACACATGAGCGAAAAGATAACTAAGTATACTAACTTTTGTCTCTTGTAGTGCGAATCGTGGTTGTTCAACGGTTATAACAACAATTTCATTCCATGGATTTGGTATACAAAGACTACATAACCACTTTCTCTTGCACATTCATACAACACTGGTAGCCTGGGCCATTAATACAATTTATAATGGGGCTTGTGTAGGTTCACTATACATGTGCAAAAACATGAGGCCTAACTCTTGCTTTGAACAGGACTGTGGTCTGAATCAAGCCAAAGTTATTCATATTCTTGTCTCTATTATCATTTGAATAACAAAAAACAAAAGCCTGAAGTACCAAAATAAAATAACATAATACAAAATTCCTTGTGAAATTGCCACATTTTTGGTACCAAGGTCGATATCCTTTGGACGATGTATGACCGCATTTAACCCTTTGACCTTTGGTCAAGGTCACTAAAGGTTAACGAAAAAATGGCAACATCGATTTTTCTAATAGTCAACCCTAGTAGAAAAACATTATAGTGGGGTTGCCAACAATTACCATGAACTTCATACAAATCACTCCTCGGGAGAACATAGGCCCCTCCACTATGTGGTTTTATTTTTAGTTTCTACAAATGTGACAGGCATGCTGTCAAAAGAGTTTCATTTTTTAAATATTGAAGTACAAAATACACACTTGGTTGCTTTGGGCCATACCTTACAGTCTATTTTTTTGACATGCAGCAGGAGTTCGTCAGCACTAGACTTGACCTAAAGATATATGTTGAGAGGCAAGATACAAGGAAAGGCTGGTAAGACTTGGCACAGGGCTAATTAAACTTGCAGAGGCTTAGCATAAGTTAAGGAGGAGTGCATTAATGAGCATTTATCTTGACAATGCAAAACAAATTTGGTTCCTTTTGTTATTCTCACAGTAAGGAGAAGCTTTATGACGTAGAATATCATATCACATATAGAACTTCAAAGCATTGCAGAGTATCTAATTCACTTTCAGTTTTAAAAACAGAACTCTTACAGATACAGATTCACCATATTTGCATAATTCATATCATAGAAATAATTTGTTACGTACACAAACTTTTTGACATGGGAAGTGCGTTGATATGGTAGTTCCTAAAGCTCTCTACATGTATTAATGGTTAGAACATGGATGACAACAACATCACTTCTTCAATCAGAGTAAAGTCCAAACCTATGGATTAGCTGGGCCTTGTTCTCCCACAAGGCCAGTTAAGATTTTGCCAATCATACTGTAAATAAAACTCTATACTCCATTGACAGTGCCTTGGATAAGGAACTCAATTTCTATTTATGTATTGTGTAATGTTCCCTCACCACACAGGCCTTAGTTTGCAAATAAAGATCACCTGGTGTTGAGAAAAACCAATACAGCAACTCAGTCCTTGTTTATAAGTTATAGACAGTTTGTTCTCACTAGTGTTATCATGCTAGTGTCGTACTACATTTCCAATTCTAATACTACTACGAATGTGAAAATTCTATCACCAATTTAATAGGCCCTGCTTGGTACTTGTCAAACCAGGTGATCATCATGGTGTAACGAGACCATTCCGATAAATTTCACACACGCACCAAAAATTTCTTTCGGAAATCCATAGGTTTTCCATGCTTTAAGGATCTCGCTTATTTCAAAATGCTCTGTCAAAATATTGATGTGTCCATATATTACACACTTTTGCATAATTGACTTGGTTAATTAAGTTAACAACTTCTCAACTAAATGTGATAGTGCTTGCCATCAAAGATTTTTGGGCTGCCGGCTGACTTCCAGCATAAATCACAAAAGGAGAAGTCAACATTACATCTGTAGATCCACACACTATGAACCAATGTCCTCAATTCCCACGGCAACATTTTTAATTTTTTGCACCAATGCATTTGAATATACAGCTGTGTAGCTGTTTAACTGTGTCCTTGGTAATGTGTAATTGTGCTTATCACTTTCAGCCAAG
The DNA here is from genome assembly GCA_023653785.1 of Ophioderma brevispina. NCBI lineage: Eukaryota > Metazoa > Echinodermata > Ophiuroidea > Amphilepidida > Ophiodermatidae > Ophioderma > Ophioderma brevispina. The sequence goes on from JAMKCH010009307.1 coordinate 63,204, forward strand.
ATAGTCTCATTCCCATGGCACAATTTCAGTAACTCTCATTCACCAGTGTACTTAGAAAATACACCCCTTGGTTTTTGGCTATGATTTTACCCAACACACTTAGTTCATGTTAATGCATATATACATACACACTCACTGAACCGTGTCTTTTGGTAGGTGAGCATGGTGGAGCTCAATGAAATGGACCTGGACTTACATAATACAGAATTGCTGAACATGGACAACAAAATATCTGATGAATTTTCTGACCCCAGATCAGGTGACACCATACCGATTGTAATTAAGATTCTTAACACTAACGAATTCCCAACTTTCATAATATTGAATTTCAGTCAAAGTTGGATGCTATTTTAAGTCCAATTCAGTCAGCTTTCTGGAATACTTTACTATTTTAAAACTATCTACTAATATTAGCATGGATGGTATTTTATATAACCTCTTATATATGAACTTTCCTCTAAATTGCCCTAATTAGGTAAATCAATGTTCAAATTCAACACTATGTATCAAAGAATTTTTAAAATATTTTCACTTCTAAAGTTTAATTTCTTGGTTATTTTCTACAAATTCACCCTCATTTTGATTATACCCGATTCTATTAGTGTTAAACTACACCCCCAACAAATGAATGTTATATCATTAGAAATTCGATAATCATTTTAAAGTACATATATTACCACATTTACCATATTGTAGTAATCTTATTAGCAATATAGCACATTTTTTGAAGAGCACCCCAAAATTTTCAAAAGTTTCAAGATTTTTGCACGTTTGGTTGGTAAGCCATTGTAAACTGCCTGAACCAAAGAACTAATGGACGAGTGTACACACTGTACCTGGCGCTATTTCCCATCTGTTTTATATTGGAAGGCCGTATCCAGCAGTCGTTGAATTATACCGGATCTTCAATATTATTCTAATTATAAAATTCATTCTTTTGAGACACTTAGACATGTTCGAGCTTTACCATCACAGATAGTTTATAGCCAATTACCAATGACAAACTGTGTCCAAAATCTCAAAATTTCTGGAAAATTCTGGCACATTCAAAAAGGTGCTATTCTTGCTTTAAAACCAAGCATCCGTCAGAATTTCCATATATACTCCGCTTTGAAGTTCTACAGTCAGCAATTCTTTTTAATTTTTGGCCTTAGGGTTAGGTATTTGTTTAATGTACGTCATAATAAAAAAAAATTGTTTCCTGTACAATGTTAAAGGGGGCTACATATGGAACTTCTTTACCGCCAATCCTGACCAAGTTGTCTTGTTCAACTGAAACTGTAAAAAAATTAAGGGTATCTCTCAAAATGGAGACCAACTTAACCCAGAATATGTTGAAAAAAAGTCCATTCATGTAGGACTAACCCGGTTTAAATCTGGGGTTAAAGTTAAACTCCCTTTCAGAATACCAGCCTTGGTAAGTTGGATAATGCCACATTAGCACAAACTCTACATAGCAATCCCTGTGCATGCTACAAATACATGTTACACATTCATATAACACACACATAGGAAACAAAGTGCAAGACAATTTACTCAAGGAGGGGAAACAATCACACAACATTATCATACATCAAAATTCTTGTAATACAAATCTAGCCATACTTATGATCAGTAGTAAAGAACTCCTTAGTAGGAACAAAGTTCCCCCGTACTAAATTGCCTAAATGCATTACTACAGTCTGTTATTGCTTGTTCGTCATATATTCTCAAGTTGTATAAATATAAATACCATTGTGTTACTCTCACTTGTCGTATTACTTCAGCTCCAGTTACACGTTTCTAATGCTCAGTTCATTGCATCAAAAATTGTCGCTACTTCCAGTGCTGATTGGCCAATTCAGTTCTTTGACGCAATGCTCCGAGCATCCGGGTACCATAAATTTTGCATCACACTAGACTTGTCCCGCTTTCTATAAACATGCAATACCCAACTTTTTGACATTTTGACTGTTGACCCTCATTTACACCACATTCTGGATTTGGACAGTGCTCATCTTTCTTACTCTGTGACCAGATTAGCATGAACAATGATTAAACCTTTCGGTGTTACTGTAAACGGATATTTTCGCGAGCAGAATTTTTTGCCAATGGAGACAAGAACGACATTTTTATGTTGTGCTAAATTCGTAATTGACCATCACAGTGCTTACTTTCAATGTATGTTGAAAACATTTTCACAGGGTGTTATTTTCGAGGTCGAATTCTTATTTGTGAAAATTAAATCCTGGCAAAAATTAAACCCTTGCAAAAATATCCTGTTTACAGTATTTGTAATAATCCGATAGATGATTTAGTGGATGTACAAGTAGTGCTCTAAACACAGAGTGATCATACATATCAGGCTCTAAACACATACATGTAAATCAATATGGTGATAATAGGGCTTTCACTCTGAGCAGGTGATTGGTTATCATTGACTTTTTTAATGCCAAGGTACATGGCCACCTTTTAAGTGACTTGTCAACTTGGTTATTTCTGCATAGAAATTGTGCGTTTTCCATTGTGAAATTAAACGGGCTAAACAAGGAAATTCAACATGGCGAATAGTCTCTTACATAAGTGTATTAAGCGGAATCGTGTGCTGTATGTGTCAGAGTTGATAAAATATTATGGTTAATTTGGAGGCTGGTTTGAAGTCTACAGATGGCAATCGCTCGCAATAGTCAACCGATCACCCGCTCAGAGTGAAGCCTTATTTTATATTAGTACTCCACATGATCATCATGTACTCCACAGAGATCTCATCAAATTTAATTACATAAATACCCAGGTTATTTTCTAATTCAAGTTTTTATTTATTATTATTATTATTTTTTTTTTGTAAATTTCAATTGAAAAAGAGCTTGGGACTATTTACACTGGTTTGACAACAGAAGTCATGGTTCAGTTAAAATTCTCACGATTCAAAAATACTGCTCACCACCAACGTTTGCCTCAGAGCCCATATAATATAATTACACAGGAACATGTCCCTGTTTTTGTAATAGTTCATTAATATATGTTGCTTTGCATGCATATGCACACTAAAATGGCTCTTCACAATAACCAAACCCTTTTTCTTTTTATCGATCACACTGACCCGTTCGTTGAGCTCGTTTCAATGTAATATCTTATTACTTGCATGCTAATCCAATGGTGATTAGGCCACAGATATCGACCCTTGCGGTCACAAGTGGGACTGGCAAAAGCACCATATTGGGGAATCATGAGAAGTAAGTCTGTTTTGCATAACTAGTGAAAATGAATTAACGAAATCTTAGAGAGATTGAGCTGTGACCAAATAACCCTTTGGTATTAAGATTTTACATTTTTTGTCAAACCCAAGACAAGCATTTTCAATCACAACTACAATCCAGGCAGTGTAATTTCAGTTCACTTCATCAAACCATTTCAAATCTAAGCAGAACAAGAAAAACATTTTGGAGAAGCCTGAATAATTGGGCCCTCTTTTCAGTATCAATTTATGTGTAAAAACTACTGCATTTCTCTTTATATTCTCTGTACATTCTCTGGTACAAAATAGTGACATGTATTAAGAAAGAAGCTATTCCCCATATAATGTACTACTAGTAGTAAATGCTTGAGGTTGAAGGCCGGAGAGGTTTGTATGAGGCTAAGATAAATTCAGAGGTGGGGGGGGGGAAGACACTCAAGTGGTATCAACTTTAGGTTAGATCAAACATTGCATTAGGATTTGTGTTTGTGGTTACAGGTTATTGCAGGTTTATTCTGTGTGCCCACACCTGATACAATGTGTTTCTTTTCTACAGTGAGAAATTATAACCAAGTATCTGAACTTGGAATACGCGGGTGTAATTATGTCCCTGCCGATCATATGACCCTAGAGACCTTTGCTACATGCTTCACTTCCTCCATGTCCCTTAGAAATTCATCAGATATGAGATCTACAATGACTGAAAACTGAAAGGGTTCATTTTTTGCACATACATTTTTTTTTAAAAAATTGATTTCTAGATAACCTTTGACCCTACCTGCTACACTTCTTCCATCTTTTGTTACATACTTGCCAGACTTCTTGAAAGTTGTTATTAAAGAATACCAATATTAGGTTACTAGCATATATTCCTATGCCAGTCCACTACTAAACACACAGTGCAATGTCCCCAGTGAAAGGTGAATCGATATGGTGTTGTCATTTTCACCAAAAATGGACAAATATCCATGATAGATTTCCATTTCCTATGTGCAGCCAGATTTCTTGTATCCGACATGGACACATATTGCAAACCCCTGATAAACACACAGGGCAAAATATTATACTTGGCTCATCAATTTCGTCAACATTTTAGAACGTACGGCCTGCCTTCCAGACCAAAAGGCGCACCGTGTGTGTTGCATGTAGATGCAGTACACGCAACGATCAAGGGGGGGTCCAAAGGAATAAGAAAATATGGCCCAGAGTATAGTTGATAGGAAACACTTAAATCTTTGTATTATAACACATACCAAGAGCTTATTTGGGGTCTTTTATCCACAGTTGATACGAACACATGCACATCAATTTGATTAATGAAAGTGTTCTTGTAAAGTTATATGACCCGACTACAGGAAGTGTTACAATTTAACGATAGCCAGGGTAGAATTTGTAGCAGAGTTGTGAGAAATCAGTCTTGATTCTCCAAAATGAATTTATTGGCGGGAATCATCTAATGCAGATAACTGTGTTAAATTATTAAGTTTACGAAGACATCCAAATTGATTCCCGCAAATCAATTTACGAGAATCTTTGCGAGAATAGATTCTCGCCAAAAATCTCAGCCCTGGATATCATGGGTGTCTAGAAGAAAAATAGTTACGATGTTTTTGTTGTAATGTTTAATCAATGGAAAACAAAAAAAAAAAACTAAATTTTTTTTTTTTTTTTGTGGGATGGGATTTTAATTTCCCCATGTATGCAAGCAATCCCCATAGTGCAAGTCTGGGTTTACAAAAAAAAAAATTTGTTTTTTTAAAAAATACATCCCTTATTTTGAAAGTTCCATTCTGTGTTAATCCTTCAGTAATGGTCAAAAGAACTCCGCGCCAGACGACTGGTTAGCACAAGGCCAATGCAGGCGTAAAATATTACATATTTTTCAGCCTTGAAATCCAACCAAAGATAAAGATTTATAAGTTTTTTTTCTAACATAACACACTAGTTGTCGTGTTGTTATTTATATGTGGTTTTGAACAATTGGTTATCATTGTTGCATAAATTTTGTTCTCTTGGGTGAGTGCGCAATGAGCGCATCGTTTTGCGCGGATTTGTGCGCTATTATAAAAAAAAAAAAATTCTCCATTTTATTATTATTTATGAAATCTCTTACACAGGTATTAAAGTACCGCAATGTTAGCCTTGATTTGCTGCATTTTGCACACATTCTACAGAGTGATGCTGAATGAAATGAGTGCACTCTGGGCAATTTTTTCCACTCAAACAAATTGAAACACATACGATGGCCAATGACGGTCAAGATTTTATTTACATCACTGCAGGCTATAGTGTGAGTTTAGAAATCACCACCGTCATTTGCTTGCAATCCTGATTAAAAATATTAGTTCAGGTTCGTTCATACTTTACCACATCTGCGTTGCGGTGAGTTGCGGTGGAAGAATTGTAGTCTCTTCCATGAATACCACATAGCGGTACCCCAATAAAGTTTAAATCATTTTAACTGTATTTGCAGTGCATTACAGTGTTGCGGCAAAATGACGCAGATGCGGTAAAGTATGAACAGACCCAATGGGTTTCTATTCTGGGAAAACGGTTTCAAATTAAACCTCACAAAGATATCCCACTACACAGTACATAAATGAGGGTGGTTCTTCCTTCAATGATGGAGAGGTCGGTACAAAGGCGGCAGCATAAACGTACGTCGTGTGGTGGATGTAGAGTGAAGAATGATTGCAACTAAGTAACAGGGAGTTGAACAGGTGTCCTGAAGAGCCAGTGTAATGTGTTCCCTTTGCTCCAAAATGCATATGGTCAAAATCTGTAATAGTAAAATGAGGAATTGATGTTATGGTAACATGGGGTGCAATTAATTTGAGAAGATGGAATAAAATAACAACATGACAACAACAATAACAGCAGTAGCAAAGCAACAAAACTCAAAGAACAAAATGGTACTGGAGGGTGCGTGACCTTACAAGTTTTAGTCAAGCATGGAAGTGATAAACACACAACTTGTGACCAATAATATGAATATCCAGATTACATTAACGTGTTGTGCAACAATTAGAAATCTTTTGTAGCTTGCTTTGTGAATGACATGCCTAAAAAGAATTTGTTAATTGCACAATAGAAGTTGTGACTACGCGGGGAGGCCGAAACTCCAGAGTTTCAAAACTCCAGAGTTTCAAACTCTGGAGTGTCAATCAGGTTTTTGACTGTGTAGACGCATTCGGAACTTTGAACTACGGAGTGCCGTTGAGGGTCTAGAGGGTTTTATTGCTCTAAAAAAACTTTGGGGTTAAACTCCGATAACACTCCTGAGTATTTTGGAGTGCCGTGCCATGTGGACAGCTTCGGGGATGGGGCGGGGTGATGACCTTGCAAGCTCATCTTTCTTGACCAAATTTCCTGTGTTTGAACACCACGCACGAATGACCACGGCTTCCAGTATGCTGACTTCTGGTCTACACTCCAATAGGGAAGTAGGGAAGAATTGTCGGGGGGATGATTTAAGAGTTAAGCCATCGTGTGGACACAACTTGGGAGTGAAGTAAAATAATTGGATTTAATTTTCACCACCAGAGTTTCAAACCCTTGGAATTTTGTGACTGTATGAACATGGCTTATAGTGCCTTCAATAGCAGCAATCACCAATGACTTGCATGTAAATATTTATTTTAGAGAATAAGGCTAAGATACTAGGAAGTATGCATGGCCATTGCCTAAATTTGCTCAGATTTTCAGTTATCTGTTCTGTTGCACATTTCACGGCCTCAGTATTGACAAATGGTTTGAAAATCCAAACTTTTATCAAGGAATGAGGCCTATTCCAAATAAGAGTAGCTTCCACAAAGTTTTGCAATTGGTTGATTTTCAAAAACAGGAGGTGGACTTGATTTAGAGGACCAGAAAAAATTAAGCTTGAACCAATCTGCAAGTGTTTACATATATTGATGTAAAATGTGTGTTATTCTGGCTATAGCAAACAGAAGCACCGACCACAGAGAAGAAATTAATTCCCACATACTGTAATTCCAATTTATTTACTTCAGGATGAGAACAGTTAATTCTTGATCTCCAAATGATGACCCTGTTCTTATTGCTTGATGAATTGATTTAACAAGTTGTTTGAAACTATGGACTACATACATGGCAAACGATATAGGACATGCTGGCAAAAAGGCCAACTTAGAAATGTTATTGAAAAATACATGTTAAAAGATTATGAATAATAACAAATCTTTGTCTAAAGAATTACACACTTTATTAGTAGTAGGAGTAGTAGTAAAACAAAAAGTTTTTGAAAATCCGGTTTTGTCCCCGCAACCGGGGGTGGCGGATTCACCTCACATTCGTAGCAATCGCCCTTCTCCATCCTTCCACTTCGCCCGATTCAAGGCATCCCCCATCCTCAACCCAACCCCTTTGTATATCTCCTTCCACTTGCTCCTCATGTCCTCTTGGGCGCCCTATTCCTCAAACCACCAAACCTCCAACTTCAAAAGCCCTTTTAAAAACATGCTCCTCATCTTTCCTCAACATGTGCCAATACCATCTTACACCACATTCGCCTTCGCCAGCGGTCCGGCCGCCTAATTCCAGACCCAACATCGGCATTTCAAATAATCAGTTCTCTTCCTATCCATCAATTTCACACCACACATAGCTCTCACACCATTGCTCTCTCTGCCCTTAACTTCTCAAAATCCCCATCTCATTTTCACTCAGGCACAATGTCTCACTCCCATAGAACATCACTGATCTCACACAAACTCTGTACACCATCCCTCTCATCTTCAAAGGAAAATCTTCCTCCCAAGAAGCAACAACTCCCCACTTTCCATAAACTTCACCCACCCTACCTTACTCTGGCGTCAAAGCTGCCTCACACCTCAACCACCCCCCACTAATCCTGTCACCTAGGTATGTGAACACCTTCACTGTTTCCACCTCGTCACACAACTTTTACACCTCCTTCCCCACTCCCCTGCAACTCCCTTCTTGCATCTTCCAAAACACAAAGTTCTTGCCAATACTTGGGGTCACTCTCGGCATCTTTGTGATCTCCCATGAATCCAATAACAGAAATAAAATGTCACAAAATTCAAGAAAAGAAAAACGGTTTCCAATAAGGATATTCAAAACTTTAGCCCAGCAAAAAAATGACAATATTTTGCATGAGGTTTTGATTCATTCGTGAACCTTTTAATAAACATGGAAAAGCTCTTTGTCTAAACACCACTGGATGATGAAAAAACATTTAATCAAACGATATGCTAAAATTAGTCTGGGGTCTACCCAGTATGCTATGCTGGTATTAGAAGAGCACAACTTGGGTTCTTACTCCAAAGAAAATCCATCTTGGGCAACTAGCTATAGAAAACTACATATTGTATTGTACACCAAACTCTCTCATGTTTCACACCACAGCTGTAAATAATTTCCAAGATTGACACTTAGCAATCTCTTAGGCTGGGATTCTGAAAGGGAGACTAACTGAGGACTTGGGTTTAAACCAGGGTTGTTTACAGGAGGGACCTTTTTTCCTTATGAAAGTTAAATGTAACGGTCGAGAAAATTCCTCATGGATGGGCTGTTCCAACCCATCCAAGAGGAATTTTCCCACCTGTTACAGCACACTTTTAGAGTATGTTGTAAGAAAAAAAGGTCCCCTCTTGTAGGACTAACCCTGGTTTAAACCCAGGACTAAAATTAGACTCCCTTTCAGAATACCAGCCTTACAGTGTATTTAAAGGTGGGCACCTTAAAGGCGGACTCAGAGATTTTTGAAATATAATTTTTTGTGTATTTATTGAAAATAGTCAACTAGAACTAAAGATAGTCACCAATAATGCCCAATTCCAAAGTTTGAGATGTATCGGATTTTTCGTTTCCATGCAGTAAACAATTATGTGGAGTATACAGTGCCATAGGATACTGTGTACAACAAAATTTCCGGATCCAGAAATTTATAATAAAGTTGTGATTTTCTATATGAAGGACTTCGAGTTGAGCTTAGCTATTTCACACAGTGATTAGTATATGGACAAGCATTATGTATATGCAAAAAACACAATTTGTTTGAAAATTGAGGGTGCCCTCCTCGGGAAATCTCTGAGTCAGCCTTTAACAAGGCAGCTGCTCTAAAGAAGACACTCACTAGAGTAAATCTGTAGAGGATTTAATTCTGCATAACTGACAATTGTGTACAATATTTTTTTAAGTGGAAGTGATCATATACAGTCTCTGTGCAATAAGAAACGGGTCAATGTGAACTCTGTATAGACCTTTAAGAGGGTCATTTTAACAAGTTGAATCATACTGGCACCTATGGATCTTGAGATGTTGTGCACTTTAGTCTAAATGAAAAATTGATCTTTTAACCTTGAAATTAGATCAAAGGTCATTCTCCTGCAAACTTGATGTAGGCCTCTAAAGAGGGTCATCTATCAAACAAGTTTCATGATGCTGGAACTTATGCTTGAGATATTTGCACACTTGAGTCTACATAAAAATGACATTTTGACCTTGAAATTGGGTCAAAGGTCATTCTCCTGCAAATTTGATTGTAGACCTCTAAGAGAGCCATGGCTCTCTAGATATCGCAAGCAAGAAATTATGGACACACAGATGCGCGTTACATACACACTAACACATGAACATCTAGAGACACACAGACAAGATCACAACAATACTCTAGTCTAGCCATTTGTAATGGCTGAGGGGTGAAAAAAGTCAGTGGCATTTTAGAAACTATCCTTTACAGCAAAACAAGGTAAACACTAATACCATATAAGAAAACCAATAGATAGGTGCACATATAAGAGACATCGATAAGTTTTACGTAAAAACAAAACATTACAATAGGGCAACACAATAATAATACATAAAATCAGATTGATGACAGACATTTTGGCACACGCAACAATTTGAAGTCCAAGGAAAAAAATTCTCCTTTGTTAGTTTGGTTTAGTCCATGAAAATCTCTCTTCATACTTTGCTCTACCCTCTGACAGAATAGCAGAACAATGCGCCTCGCAATCACTTGCAAATTCCTAATCCAGGTCACTGGTTCGAATCCTGTTTCAGCCAAATTTTAAGAGTATGTGCATGGTTTGTTAAAACTAGACTTTCAAAGGAATATGACCCCAAATCACAGCAAACCATCACTTTATATTTTTAATCTTGGATATTCACCAGGAGTGGGTTGACGTTTCATATAGAAGTCCCATGGATGCAAATGAGGTATTACAATTGATTCCGTCATGCGCTGTATGACGTTGTGCAGTAGAGCTTGACGGAATGAATGGCATTACCTCATTTGCATCTATGGGACTTCTATATGAAATGTCTACCCAGGAGTGAGTCATATGCCCTGTGTAACATGTTATAAAGTAGCATGCAAAGATGGACTTGAGTGCCAGTGTTGCCAACACAGAGCTTGGAAACTTTCAACTATATACCTTATCTTTTTCAACACTTGGAATTTGGACATCTTTTCAGAAGTACCAGTTTTTACTTTGGTGCATTAATTGTGTTGTGTTTCAGTATCAACTGCCACAGCTTGGCAACACTGGGGTTGGCAACACTGGGGTTGGCAACACTGTACTGAAATGAGTAGATACACATACTAGACAATATTTGATTGGAAGCAATCGATACATACATGATTGTCCAAAATTGGGGAAGCTGTTAGTCTATGAATAGCTGTGGTACAAACAGAATGCAATATAAAGAAAATGTAATTCACTTGCTGTTGTGAAAATGAGGTTTTTAAAACAAGATGTGTAGGTTATTATACAACAGTATGTGAGTGCCACAAGGTTGTAAGTGCAAAAGCTGCCTTGTGATACACCTATGTGCTGGGGGGTCACAATTTAAGGATAACTCAATTTATCTTCCCTTGAGTCAGTGGCTCTTGAAATGGTTCTTCAGGCAACCATGTTGTCTGAAGAACCATTTCAAGAGCCACTGACCAAAGTAAAGACTTGGCATAATAGTATGTTTGATGGGAATTTGACAAATGGCAGCTATTGCACTTACAACCTTCTTGCACTCACACAACCACATGATCTGAAATGCCAACTGATTTAAAAAAAAATATACAACATACACGTTGTTGTTGAGTTAGTAATGTCTTTGAAAAGTTACAAACTAGGTCCAATTCTTGAAGCAGCAGCAACTTTGTCCAGTCATTTTTTCACAGAATCTTCAAAATGTACAAATACAACATAGCAGCGAAAATTACTGTCCCAAGGTGTTCGGACAATGGAACTACCTGCCAAGACACAGTCGAAAGAGATTGAGGGCACATCTGGGAGGCACATACCTGCTGCTACCGGGGTCTTAACCAAGCTCACAGCTTAGGTACTTCAGAGTTCACACTTCACCATGTGCGCAGCAGGTAGTGTTTTCTGAGGGCAACTGTCAGTAGTGTACTTAAACCTAGAACTAGGGCTTGCTTGTTCAAATATTATCAACTGAGCTGACATGCTCACTGGTGATGCCTTCTTGGTCAGTACTGAGTTTAGGATGTTCAAAAGGTACAGTCAGTAATAAAGAGTGCTGTGATGTAACTACATACCTATATAGTGTCACACTCAGTTGATGAGTGATCGAAGTTGGGATTGATCAATGTTTTCAACAATTGTGTCTGATTTAGTAACCAGAGAATGATTGTGTCTGATGAATAGCCTAACCACTTACTGGAGTAAGCGAAGAATCTGGCTGATTTAAACTTAGAACATAAAATGCCAAATTTTCACAATATAATCTTGTTGATAATCATTTAGATGGTATTCAATCAACAAAGAAGAAATGGTATCCCCCAAAAATAAATATCAAGTGCGGAGCTGAATATGAATGCAGAAACAATAACTTTTTTGAAAAAGAACACATTGAAATGAATTGCATTATGGGATAGTGTCTTTGCAGTAATGCTAATACCACAAATGAGAACTTGTGTATGGTCATGAAGCACACTGTAGTTGAAGCAGCTTTTTAAATTTACTTCAAAAGATGTCTAAAATCATCACAAGGAAGTTAAAGTGAATTCCTCTTCCTTGTAATGACACTGTTTAGACTCCAAACAAAATTCTGTTTTTACACAAGATCAAGCCATTTTCTAATTTTAAACAAACAAAGCCTAGGTGACGAGTATAAAGTCAAGTGTTTAGAATGTGATTTTAGCAGATCTGGTCAAAGCACGTCCTGGATTTTATTTTGGCAGGAGCAAATTGAACTACAGTTCTTCACTCTCGGATTCATTCACTTGCAGTAATTGGATCCTATTTCCACTTGGGCAAGTTGTAGCGTGTTTACCAGCATTCACTGAGATAAAGAAATACCCTTCTTTGAACATGTGACAGGTTTGTTTCGATTTGCACTACTTCTTGGTTTTGTTTAAGGGTACAATTTTTACTACGATCATGTGATGAGTCCTCTTTTGTTTCTTAGGCAAGTTGTACCCGCATTCAATAGTGTAAACACTTCCTTGTTTTTGATCACTTTGTGATCTTGTTCGAATTCACACAAGTTGTATTTTGATAACCTGCCTTCTCTGCAGTAAACCATATTTTGTTTCGATCACAATGGAAAAAATGTTCTACTGCAGCAAAAACAAGCACATCGTGCATACTACGATTGCATAAATGGTTAATACAAGATTTTCCTCTTTAGGTCTCTTATCTTTTGAAGTAAATTCAGCTGAAGCAACAAAGTAGATGTGGTTTTAGCGGAGCTTGATTTCAGCTAAGAATATGGCCATTACCTTTTGATGTTGTCATCTGCCAGTATGCAACCATTTATGACCAACACTTTCTCTAAGGGATAAAGCAGTTAGTTCAATGGGAAACACCATTTTGTTCTCATATTAGATTCTTTAGAAAACCTTAAATACAATTTGGGGACAAAATGCAACATGCTCTGCGGGCGAACAGACTTCAAATAGGATGGTTAGGTCGTTGGGTCCGCTGAATGGGGTTTTCCCCTCATTGCCTCAAAGATTTTTTCTTTAAATTTCAAAGGAGTATTTTAATTTAAAATCATTATACCTTTGCACCAGTGTGCTTAATGTTACTGGAATAAAACACACAATATAGAATAGGTGCGAAGCATATATAATAATGGAATTTTAAATTAAAAGTTCACAGTTGTTACAAACGTTAGTACAATGCATAATAGTATGCATTGGGAAATGTGACACCTGTTAAATAGAAATGATAACTCAAATTATGAACAAAAAATATACATTGAAATCTTTATTTGAATGTGGAAATATGGTGTTTAAATGAGCTCATGAATTAAAGTAGTAATTGCTGTTAATAAATGTTACTAACATATAAGATGTGATAAAAATATTGTGTTGTAAATATAAGCATATAAAATGTAACAAAAATTGTGTTGTACAAAATTGAAATTACAACTGCCAAAAAATAGGGGAAGAATAAAAATGGAAAAAACTGCCAATGGCGGTACAGACGGATTGTGTAATGTTAACTTTTTGATGTTTTCCCACCCCCTGTCAGACCCAGGGGAGGACTTTGGTGGATTGAATTACATGGTTAGTAGGGGCTTGTGCCCTCCTACAATATACCTAACTTTGGCTGCCATAGCTCATCTAGAAAAAAGATATGGCCAAATGTTTACCTATTTGTGCATTGTTGACCTTTTTTGAGATTTCCCCACCCCCTGTCTGGCCCAGGGGAGGAACTCAGGAAGTGAATGACATTGTTAATTGGGGCTTGTGCCATCCTAAAATATACCTAGGTTTGGCTACCACAGCTCATCTAGGGAAAAAAATATGGGCAAATATTGACCTTTTAGTACAGTGTGGACACACAGACATCCATCCATCCACACATCAATCCAAAAGCACATCACCATTTCATAAGATGGATTTTGCAGCACAATCCGTCCAAAAAGAAAAATGTTAATTTATATTATTCAAATCATTCTTGTCCGTATTAACTTAACAAAACATTTTTTTTTAATTCATAAAATAATTAATGCATCAAATGCAACATACTCATCTGAATTTTTCCATGCTTATCAGCCTTTTTTACCTGAACCTAATTATTTTCTGGAGTAAAATTTTCCCTGGTAATACCAGTCCGACCTATTGACAGAAGAAAATGCACTTTAGTTATGCATCCAACTTCAAAATTTGTGATTGTTTTTTCAGTAAAACAGTTTGGTTTTGAGGGCAGGAATGTATTTTTTGTCATACACTTGGAAATTAATGTTAAATAGCATTAGATTGGAACCTGTAATTGGAGATATGACTTCTGTAGCTGCTTCATATGCACCACGTCATTGATTAGCAATGAGTGAAAATAACATACAAACACTGGCTGTTTGCATCAGGATCAATCAATGATTAGCTTACAGACAGCAAGGTTCTGTGTTAATTATCAGTCGAATGTAAATGCTCATTCTCATATGAAGTAACTTTTCATTTAGGGAGTTGCAATGGGGTGGTTTTGCATGCACCTTTGATCACCCTAAAACTCCCAAATACCACAAAATACCACACTGTCTAGCTATGGCTTGAAAAAATGAGCAATTTGGAAAGCTCCTTCCCAGGAAAGTTTTGTATTTTTGTGGGAAATTTAGGATTTTGGAAGGAAATTGTGTCTTTTTGTACACAAAATAATATATTCATTTTGGAATATTTGGAAATTAACATTTTTCATGTCCTGTGTGTAGCACAGTGTGGTGTTTTGTGGTAATAAGGGTTCCTGTAGCACACTTTCTATATGTTCACAAAGAAACCATGACATTCCCCTGTGGTAGTTTGTAGTAATTGGTGGTTTGGCAGTCCAATGCCTGTGCTATCTTGTGGTAATCAGAGATGCCAATGGGAGTTGGAAAAAAAATCTGAAAATGCGAACGGAGGGAGCGAAGCGACCGGAGTATCGCCCCTAACGGCCGGGGGTCCAGGGGCCCGCTCAAGGGCCCCTGGTGGGGTCCAGGGGCAACGCCCCGGTGGGGGTCGAGGTGGCGAAGCCCATCGAAGCCAGAGGGTTTCTGCACATTTAGAGCTACAAGAAAGACCATTTCTGAGAGTAAAATATCATTCCAAAAGAGTTAAAATTAACTGTAAATGTGAAGAATGGGGCTAAAGCCTTAGTTCTGGGTCCAAATCATCTCACTACTAGTACTAGTACTACTAGTCATGCTTGTTTGATCAAATTCAACTTTCAGGTATTAAAAGGCCAAAGTATTAACATAATGATTATTGATACAAGACATGCGCTTTGGGCTTTTCCTTTGCAGTTCATTTCCTTGGCATCAAGTGATAGCTACTACGCAGTTGCAACCATGCAATCAGCCTTCAAAATTGCAGCAAATGGATCAAAATTTTGAAGACTTGCCGTCACTTAACACTGTTTACAACCTACCCAATGAAGTTGTCTGCCTATGTAAACTGCAAAGTTATCGCCTTTCTCTTTTTTTTTTTTTTTTTTTTTTTCCTGTCTGGCCCAGGGGAGGAACTCAGGAAGTGAATGACATTGTTAATTGGGGCTTGTGCCATCCTAAAATATACCTAGGTTTGGCTACCACAGCTCATCTAGGGAAAAAAATATGGGCAAATATTGACCTTTTAGTACAGTGTGGACACACAGACATCCATCCATCCACACATCAATCCAAAAGCACATCACCATTTCATAAGATGGATTTTGCAGCACAATCCGTCCAAAAAGAAAAATGTTAATTTATATTATTCAAATCATTCTTGTCCGTATTAACTTAACAAAACATTTTTTTTTAATTCATAAAATAATTAATGCATCAAATGCAACATACTCATCTGAATTTGTCCATGCTTATCAGCCTTTTTTACCTGAACCTAATTACTTTCTGGAGTAAAATTTTCCCTGGTAATACCAGTCCGACCTATTGACAGAAGAAAATGCACTTTAGTTATGCATCCAACTTCAAAATTTGTGATTGTTTTTTCAGTAAAACAGTTGGTCTTGAGGGCAGGAGTGTATTTTTTGTCATACACTTGGAAATTAAAGGTCCATGGCCCGATCGCTAATAGCCTCGTCCCCAGGGACCCCAGATTTTACCGGAAGTGGCCAAAATTTTGG
The DNA here is from genome assembly GCA_023653785.1 of Ophioderma brevispina. NCBI lineage: Eukaryota > Metazoa > Echinodermata > Ophiuroidea > Amphilepidida > Ophiodermatidae > Ophioderma > Ophioderma brevispina. The sequence continues at coordinate 79,479 of JAMKCH010009307.1, forward strand.
TATCAGAAGAAAGCTACTATTTTTCTCATTTACCCTGTGAAATCTTAGGGCTAAAGGATGTTTAGTTTGGAAGTTATGAGCGAAAATGTACTCCATTTTGGTCGACCAATATTAATTTTCCACAGTAGTCTATGGGGCTTACAAAATCATGTTTTTAGTTCTCACATCAAAACGGATTGAAATATCGGCGTGAAACTTTTTAGGTGGGGTTTTGGGGTCAGGAGCATTTTATTAATACGAAAACTAAAAACTTTATATACTTAAATCGGACCATCCCCCTTTAATGTTAAATAGCATTAGATTTGAACCTGTAATTCCAGATATGACTTCTGTAGCTGCTTCATATGCACCACATCATTGATTAGCAATGAGTGAAAATAACATGCAAACACTGGCTGTTTGCATCAGGATCAATCAATGATTAGCTTACAGATAGCAAGGCTCTGTGTTAGTTATCAGTTGAATGTAAATGCTCATTCTCATATGAAGTAACTTTTCATTTAAGGAGTTGCAATGGGGTGGTTTTGCATGCACCTTCGATCACCCTAAAACTCCAAAATACCACACTGTCTAGCCATGGCATGAAAATGTGGGGAATTTGGGAAGCTCCTTCCCAAGACATTTTGGTATTTGGAGGGAAATTTTTAATTTTGGAGGGAAATTGTGCCTTTTGCACACAAAATCATATACATTTTGGAATGTTTGGCAGCTGGTTTCCCAAGAAATTAACATTTTTCATGTCTTGTGTGTAGCACAGTGTAGTATTTTGTGGTAATTGGGGTTTCTGTAGCACACTTCCTATATGTTCACAAAGAAAACATAGAATTCCCCTGTGGTATTTTGTGGTGATTGGTGGTTTGGCAGTCCGACGACTGTGCTATCTTGTGGTATTCCAGCGGCAGTAGAATGATTTTCAAAGTGGAGGGGCCACTTGGCCCTTTCCTTTATCTGAGTAATTTGCAATACTATCATTTTCTTGTGCAGCTATGATAAGCCCAACATGTTTTTATCTATAAATTTTGAAAAGTGCCCCCCTTTCAAAAGTGGGGATGCCATATCCCCAGGTCTGCCACTGCTGGTTCCTTATGGAATTAGGAGTGGAATGTTAGGGGTAAGAGTAACACAGGATAAAAACACATATATGAGGTTGGACTTCAATCCTCCTAATCACATATTTTGTGAGATTAGGAGCACTGAATTCCTGCCTCATGTTGGAATGTATTTTAAAACTCCACTCTTTTTAGTTTGCTTAAAGGTGCATTTCATGATTCCAGCACATTCTGTTTTATTTATTGTTCACTAGATATCCTTGAGAAAAGCTTATTCACAACATTTTAGCTGATTCCGACTTTGCAGTTTTGTGTTATGAGCAAATGCTTGTTTTCCACGGTCTCATAGGACACTGTGCTATAATTTCTGTCTGTTTACGGACAGAAAATACAAAATTGTGAATTTCTTACAGCCACGACCGAATTTGCACGTAAGATTTGCACACATGGATTACTAATGTTAACAGTTCAGATGATGTGAAAATCTCAACTTTATTGAGGTAAGTCGGAGGACGAGGCTGTGGATCACGAAAGGCCCCTTTAAAATAGACAACCAACCATGCACCCAAAACTACCCGATTGCAACCTCTTAAACATTTGCTAAAAATGTTTTTTTTCTTCAGAATTTGTGGTGCTTGTTAGCATACTGCAGATCAAATTGAACTCACACACCATATACACACTGTTATGTTTATTAACACAGCCAGAAAACCATGTACCTGCATCATTTATAACCCTTGACTGGATATTTGCAGATCTAAACCAGAAGAGCAATTTGGTGCAATTTATTAACATACTGATCCATTTGTCAATAGCATTATTTCTCAAATAGTGATTAATCACCCTCAGGGCCTTGTTCTCTCATCAAATTACCAATTACACCCACAGTTCTATACTTCAGCTATCATGTAATTATGTTTGCTCTGAGATTACCCAGACTAAACAGACTGAATGTGTCATGGGGCACTGCAGGCAGAGGGTGTTTTGAGTCAATCCCACAATGCACCAGTTTTGGGAAATTTCACCTCAATAGGGTCATGTGATCACATAAAAATCCTATACTTAACACATAAAAATCCTGACTTTAACGCTCATTTTAGCCCACAAAGTGTTAGTCCTTTTTTTTGCATGATTATGAAATGTCTTGTGGTTCTTAAACTTTTGGAACACTTTTTATCCCTAAGTACTGACATGTGTTTAGTACAGTACGGTATAGGCACATTGCTATGCATCATGGGATTGATTCAAAACACCCTCTGCACTGCAGGCGACATTTGCAATAGATTAATATAACTACACAGTCTTGAAATAAACATGGTTGCATCATAACCCTATTAAAGAACACATCCAGATCTTTGACACGTTTGCTAAAAATTATCTTCACTACCATTGCACATTTTCGATTATAATCATAAAATGTGTATGTGGGATAGATTTGTTACCCATCAAACCCTAACCATAAATCCTCCCCACCAATATTTAAATACAATAAATAAATATGACATATCACAAATACATCCTCACCATCAGGTGTCATTTGTGAGTTTTCTCGCCGCTCCTGTCTGTCAAAGCGTTGCCTCTCTCTTATAAAAACCTGGGGGTATATTTACAACTAGTTTCACCTTGTCCTTGGCCGATTTTAAAAAGATCTACGATTTTCATTTTTCCCCGTCACTGACTACCGGGTGATGATCATAAAAATAAACCATCTGTGATGGACGAAAACTCTAACAAAAAAAGAATCACATTTCATTGTGGCCAGAGATAATTAATTAGAATATGTACAATTTGAAAAATGTATTTGGCTGAAAAAGGTTTAGACAACTTTCTTTTTGGGCGAGGGTACCTACGGTACCCGTTATTCGCTTGGGTTTGACCTACTTTTCAATAGCAGTGTTTCAGCACTATTTGTGCCATTATATCCTCTAAAATCTACATGGATGATAGTTAGAAATTTTGTGCACATTTTACGACCTATGGCTATGTACTCAATAAGATAGGCCCCAGCGAAAACATGAACGTACATTTAGAAAAAGATATTAATGTTCAAGAGTAGAAATACAAAGCGATCACCTATCACACACATGCGTACCGTCGTGGAGCGGTTTGAAACACGAGGGGTAAAGGTGGGGTGGTAGGTTGGTAACACTAAAATAAAAAAATGAATATAGAGGGCGGAACAGCAAAACAGGGGGTGCGGCCCCACAGGAAATCCCAAAAATTAGACATCGCCATTAGATTAACCGGTAAAAAGGAAATATTGAGAAAAATTATGAAATTAGTATATGTGTCAAGAATATTTTTATTTGTATTTTATTACAGTGATTTGCTGTTAACAGCGCTTTAAATCGTTATGAGTGCATGAATTAAAGAATGCTTAAAGGGGGGATGGGCCCGATTTATAAGGTATAAGTTTTCATCTTGATAGGGATGGCCAGGCTTCACCCCAAAACCCCATCTGAACAGTTTCGCACAAATATTCAATCCATTTGGCTGTGGGAGCTAAAAACGTATTTGAAGCCCCATAGAGTACTATGTCAATTTAATATTGGTCGACCAAAATGGGGCACATTTTACCACTCATAACTTCCAAACCTTTTGCCCAAATATTCAAAGGGTAAATGAGAAAATAGTCGCTTTCTTCTGTACAAAAAAAAGTGCCAAAAGAAAACCGCAAACCTATAGAAAACCATGCTTTGACTTTCTGTCGTGCACGGACAGAAACTACCAAAGTAATCATCTTATTACTTAAAAGACGGCCGTATCGGTTATTCACTTCACGTGCTATCTACTACATTGTGTAAGCATTTCGTAATAAGTAAAAAAAACGGGGTTCGAGAAAAATTTGGGTGCTTATTATGGAATCTCATGTCTCTTTAAGAATGTTTCATTTTGTTGTTGTTATGA
>JAMKCH010009308.1:0-36555 GCA_023653785.1 Ophioderma brevispina
CTTTTTTACTTCCCAAAAACAAATTATATTCCCAGCATGACAAGTATTACCTCGGCTATTAAACAAGAGTATCAACAGTGCTGTGGCTAGTCACATTTCCGCCTCCCCAAAAAATCACTTACCAGGATAGTCTTCGTTGACTACTACTCTGTAAAGAATCACCTCAGACACATCTTCTTGTTGACCATGAACACAGTTAAAGCTTAAAGTAGATTCCAGTGGTTCAAAATTTAAATCTGCAAAGAGAAACCATACCTTCATTTCAAAATGAGTTCAATAAGCTTGCACATTTCAATGCTATTTTTACCAGAAATTAATCAACTAATTGTCTCACAACCTAGATGTGTTTGTGTGCACTTTTAAATGCAATCCTGTGATGATTGTTGTCATGGCTAGTAGATTTTAATTAACATACATGTCTAGTCTTACAATGATGTGAGACATACATGTACCTAGTATAGTAGTAACCCATGTTCAACATGCATGTAACCTATTATCATTTAGAGTAGATACCATAACCATCACCACCACTTAACTAATGGTCCGTTTTATGCATCATGATCTTAACTTGATATGAAAGCCTGGAATTTGCATGCACTTTCCACCAAGTATAGTGGGAAACAAACTTTGCAGTTTTGACAGTAGTTAGCAATAAATTAATGCACATTGCAATCCCTATTGACTATGGTTAACGATTAGAACAACATGTTGTCTTTATCTTGGGAAAGAAATGGATTTAGAAACTAAAATGGATGACAATGAGAAAAATACAGCCTTTCATATCAAAATTGATACAACTTCCAGGTAAATCGGGGGAGTCCCAAAGATGATCGGAACAAGCACCAATCATTAAGTTTTTATTTTGTAATAAATTGGCCTTGGTCAAATAGCATTAAGTATATTAAACTGGATTTGTGTGGTTCTCAGCTTTTGCAGTTTGCAGTGACGGGAGTACCAAGGTAGGGCTGGGACGATCTGCACAGAACCTTATCAGACACTACCTGTAGCATTAGCAGACTTAGTCAATATGTACTTTAGTCTAGCAGATTATATGGGTTCCCATGCACCCCCCTTAAAACTAAATTCTAACATGATTTTTAGAATCTCTCTGACATCTACTTGTCAGGTCAGGTTTTCTTTGAGACCTGCTACTGGTATCCTGGTAACAAGTACTACCTGTCCCAGGGCCGAGTCGTCGGCGGCTAAACCGACTCCCCCATCGGATTTGTAAGGAATCTGATGAGGAGGGTAGCTGGTTACCCTGGTAGAATGAAAAAGAAGATCTACCTACAAGGGCGTCAGCTCTGGAGAGCTAATGGCGGCCATCCAGCACATGCTGCCTTGCATGTTGGGCAAAGTTGCCAAAAGGCTAGGCCCACCGCCGATAACTGTGGATTGACGTCAGGAAGGGCATCCGGTCAATTATCTTTTGCTCCAATAAAAAAAAAAAAAAAAAAAAATGGTTATTTTGAATTATTTCACTATATTTCATTCACTGTATAATATAAAACCAAAACTGTAAGCCATATGCTTAAAAATAGAAAATTTTTACATGACTTTTTTAGTTTCTTCCGCTTTCAGTGGAAGAAACTGGAAGAAACCCGTTTCTTCCAAGTGGAAAAAACCGCGGAAAAAAACGCGGTTTTTTCCGCCTGTGGAAGAAACTGGCAAACCCTGCAATCCCTATTGACTATGGTTAACCATTAGAACAACATGTTGTCTTTATCTTGGGAAAGAAATGGATTTAGAAACTAAAATGGATGACAATGAGAAAAATACAGCCTTTCATATCAAAATTGATACAACTTCCAGGTAAATCGGGGGAGTCCCAAAGATGATCGGAACAAGCACCAATCATTAAGTTTTTATTTTGTAATAATTTGGCCTTGGCCAAATAACATTAAGTATATTAAACTGGATTTGTGTGGTTCTCAGCTTTTGCAGTTTGCAGCGACGGGAGTACCAAGGTAGGGCTGGGACGATCTGCACAGAACCTTATCAGACACTACCTGTAGCATTAGCAGACTTTAGCATTAGCAGATTATATGGGTTCCCATGCACCCCCCTTAAAACTAAATTCTAACATGATTTTTAGAATCTCTATGACATCTACTTAAAGAATTTTGATGTTACCAAAATCAAATATTGTCCCACAGGGTCTGTTTGGCGGCCATCTTGGATTAAGAGGAATTAATCGCACAAAGTGGTTCAATTTAGTTGAAAAGTATCTCAAATGATTCATCTCATCATAAGGAATCAGAAAATATAAAGTTTGACATATCTGTGATGTTCAGTTACAGAGATATGGTTGAAAATGTGATAAAGGTCATTGACCTTTTGATTGGTCATTGTACAGGGGGACAACATGGGACAATATTTGATTTTGGTAACATCAAAATTCTTTAAGTAGATGTAGAGATTCTAAAAATCATGGTAGAATTTAGTTTTAAAGGGGGTGCATGGGAACCCATGAAATCTGCTAGACTATTTACCTGTTTTTGTTCATATTCATTTTATTTTCATTTTTTTTTTTGTATGAACCCTATCACGTCCGACCAGCAACAACCATTGCCGATCGGACTTCAGGAACTATTTTTTTGGGACTTTTTCTCCTCAGGAGATCAAAAATTTATGAATGCTGCAAACTTCCAGTGGGACGTTTTCCCCTCTGAAGTGCATGTGCTGCAAATGCCGATCGGGAACGTTTCCTTCCCCCTCACTGAAGATCAAAATTTCTGATTACTGTGAACTGCCGGTCGGATGTTTTCCCCGAAGATAATAAATTCTGATTACTAACTACTGCGAAATGGCCAGGCGGGACGTGTTTCTTCCCCTCAGAAGGTTCCTTGCGGGAACTTGTGGTCGGCCGTTAACGTTTTTCGTCAATTTTTTCCGCTGGAAGGAAAACATCCCATCAATCAACGCAAGGCAAAATGCTTGTATTTGTTGGGTCAGACTTCGAGACATGACTTTCGTAGTTAACCTTCTATTGCTGAACGGACTTGTTTTCGAGGGGCACCTGTGACATGTTAGTGTTATTATTAATATTTACCTTTTTAAAAAAAAAATTTTACTTGTTTTTATGATTTATTTTTGTTCATTAGTGTTTTTTATTGTTTTTCCTTGTTTTTTAATTTAAAGTCTTTTTAGTTTATTTCCAATTTTCTTTTAATCTCCTTTTTTCTTGGTTGATATTTTTAATTTAGCATCATTTCTTTGTTATTGAATCATTTTCCTTTTAGTTTTTATTAATTTTTTTTTTTTAATTAATTTTATTAAAGGTATGTTTGGTGCCCTATATTCCATTCTGCAAGGCAAACGACACAAACGAATGCTTGTCTAGCAGTGGACAATGTGCTACAACCCATAGGTTTGGCCATATCCCTAAAGTATAAATCTGCAACACATCTACATGTATGTAAACCCAACTATATACCATATTCTCATTTCTCCGAGTGGTCAAAACCATCCTGCTAAATTAATTGTAATTTTATCTATGTATTCATATGGGAGTGGTTCATATAGTGCTAGTCCATATACAGAACACCAAAAGTGAACATAATCCCCGTCACTGAGCAATGCCAGAGTGTGTTTTGAACCATCCCAAAATACATTCAATGGTCTATACTGTACTAGCTGTACTAAACACATGTCAGTACGTGGGGATGAGGTTCGAAAAGTTACAAGAACCCACAGAATATTTCCTAGATCATGCCAAAAATTATAAAGTACTGACACGTTGGGTGGGCTAAAATTAGTGTTAAAAGTCAGTGTTTTTAGATGTTTTAGATGGACTTTTGTGGATCATGTGACACAATTCCCTAAAACTGGTGCATTGTGGGATGGGACTCAAGACACCCTCTGAGCAGTGTAATTTATTGACCCCATGCTGACCATCACCTGCTGATAGATCGGTATGACCACTGTGCACTGCTAAAGGAGTCTATATGCAGTTAACAAGCTTTACATTGTGTAACTTCAATGCCTGAAACCTTCAACAAAATTTATCCAACTAACCAATATCTGCCCAGTCCTTCTTATGACATATATGACTGACCATCCCCACTTTTTAAATCTACGCTGAACAATGACAACCGATCCAGCATCTTTTAACAAGTCTCTCCTCTTTTCTCTGCACTGTGGAAACAGGTGATTTCCTTTCAAACACACATGTAATGTACATTTTATTTATCTCCAATTCCTGTTCTTGTTAATTCTTCTACAGGTGCATTATTGCACTGCCACATTCATCATGTATCTGGCTAATTTCCTGTATTGATTCAATCATCAAACACTGATCAGATAATGCTGGCTTGAGAATTGACACCGATGTTTAATCATAATACCCTTCCTTGATAGCTCTCTTTTACATGATATACTAATATTCTCAACTTCCCAATACTTGAAAATGAATGTGAAGTACCCTGACTGACCTTTTTCCAATAACTGTAACCAGTAACAATTAATATTCATTATTAACTTTAGTGTGCTATAAATACGCACTGCATCTGTACTATTGCACTGTGGACAATATTGCTATGATATCGATAATATTGGGCCCTGGCGTAAAGTCGTGCAAGATAAAAATATCACTTAGACCAATTTTGATTTCCATTTCACCGCGGGCGGCTCATGATAGAAACCCCAATTTGCCCTTGTGATATAGTGTTGTACACTATTGCACATCCTAGACATGCCATATTTGTACCTACATGCCATGTTACAATTGACTAAGGAAAAACACTTATGAATGTAGGAACGGAACGTATGTTAATTGCCTACATACATGTCATGTGAAGATTTGCGCAATGTTGGCATGAATTTTCACAATGTTTTGTGTTGGTTATACGAGTTAGGCCTATGTTAGATGAATAACAACTCTTCTTTCGTTAAATTTTCTTTGCGTACTTCACATGTCCAATGGGAAAAATATTCATCTTAATTTTAGTTTGGGGAAATGGATGGTTTTTGCCAACGAATAAAGTAAATCAATAAAGCCGACTACTCTACTAATGAGGGCACTTTGATATTACTTTTAACAAGGCCTACAAAAATTGAAGTCAAGGAAATGAATCTTGACCCATTATTTTCATTTTTCAGAGTGGTGTATGTAATTTGACAAGATACCTGTTACAAACTTCTTGTTCATCTGGAGTAAATTGGGTCTTTTTCAGCAATTACAACTCATCCTGTATGAGAGGAAGCTACCCTTGAACTTGCAATTCCCTTTTGGAAAAATATCTAAAGTAGGCCCCTAATCGGCGGAGAAAAAATGGAAATCGGGAAGCTACTTCTCGGGAATTCCTGCCCGGAAGAAATCACTCAATTTTGTGATCTTTTTTCTAAGGGATGTCACATTATGAAATTTTTAAGATGGTTGAGTCATCTTGCCATACTGTAAGGTAAACATTTTTCCTGTACTATTGGGAACAAACTTAATTTAACTTTGATATTGTGAATAATAAAAAAAAGGCATTGACAACCCCCCGACATTCATCCCCTGATTCTTTAAGGGGTAGATCAAAACAAAGAGCAAGTCACATATTGACAAAATACCTGGGTTCCTCTCCATCCAAACACCAGGTGTGGAACCCAACCTCTCTCAGATTTTGTTGAATTGCCATGTCAAAGGTACATTTTAGGGGCTACAAATGATGTCAAAAGGAAAAAAATTCAAATTCCAGTCCGCTTGAAGTTAATGGGCTCTCAAAGTTTTACTACTCGGAATATAAATTTGTGATTAGTATTAAAAAAAAACTTTTATTATGCTATTTATATAATCAATAGTTGCCACTTTGTTGCATCAGAAACAAGCAAGTAGAATTTCTTTCTATCACCCTAGTAAAAATAGGCCCTGAAATAGTTGCCATGGTGCTAAATGGACTAAAATGGGAACCAAACAGAGAGGGGTCCGCTAATTTTGATGCTACACCTGATATGATGTTCTAGCATTGAACAAATATTAGCATACTATAACAATCATGGTGGATATAAGGTTTGTTTTATTTTGAGTCTTCAGTGAAAAACAGATAAAGCAAAGTTTGGCCCATTTGTTTAAAGGTTGCAGAATTCGAACCTTTACCAGAAAAAGTGCAAAATTGACCAAGTATAGGAAAATTTGAACTGGGTCACCTAAACATGTCATGCAGGAATTGTTTGCGACATGTTTGGGTGTACTGATCACATCTCAAGTGGTCGTAGTGATGAGAAAAAAAATCCCACATATTTTGGCAATTTTCTAGTGAAAGGTTTACTGGAATTCAGGCAACTTTAAACCAAACGAGCTTACTTTTGCTTTATATGTAATCCACATTTTTTCACTGAAAGACATCAAAAATACAAAACAAAACTTCTATACAGTCATGTTATAGGGTATGCTAATATTTTTCAATGCTAGAACTTCATATCAGGTGTACACTGTCAAAATAAGCGCCCTCTAGGTGGGGTCCATTGTTAGTCATTTGCTCCATGGAAAACTATTTGAGGGCCTATTTTTAACTAGGGGGATGCAAAGAAATTCTACTTGCTTGTTATGATGCAACAAGTGGCAACAATGATTATATAAATGCATTAATAATTTCTTTTAACTATGTAAATCACAATGTTATAGTCAGAGTCGTAAAACTTTGAGAGCCCATACTTCAAAACGGAAGGATGAAATTTGATCTTCCTTTTGACCTCCTCTGTAGCCCATAAATGTACCTTTGACTGCAAAATTTTCAACAAAATCAGAGGTAGGGTGGGTTCCACACCTTGGGTGTTGGCAGGGAAGGACCCACATGTATAACCCCAATCCCACCCACACCCACCCACCCCCCTGCAGACAATTGTTCACAAAAGACGTGACGCCTTCTTAACATTTTGGAATTATCTTCTGGTGACTTGCCTACAATGCAAAAACATCAATACTGAAATTAATCATTGAAACTTTATTTTCACCCCACATGAGACAGTTGAGGTACCCTGATTGTAAAAACAAACCTTAATACAATTATTCAAACATCATGTAAAATTGCAAAAATAGATATGGCATCAAACAAAAACTGATAAGCAATGCAATTAGTACACACCTATGGGTTATCAATTTGAATGAGCGAATGTTGAAATTCAACTTACGTTAACGTCCATGACATTACACAATATAACCATTCATGGACAACATTGGAAGATTTTCTAAAGGAAGGTGTTTCCTTTATTTTAATTTCAAAGTGAAATAAAGTGTTACCATAGTTAAAATACCAAAAAGGAATAATGAACTTGAGACTGCAACTTCAGAGAGTTTTGGTTATAAAAGACGTCCAAAAAACTGCTTCGTCCATTGTCGTAAACGCCCATGACGCCGACTTGCTCTTTTCTGTTAATGCACTCTTTAGAGTTTATGTTCATGTTAAACATTAGTATGTTAACTATCAGTACCAGAAATAAAATTTAAACTTCTTAGCTGTCCCAATGTTGTTGGAATACATTTTCAATACAGAGAGGGTGGGCAAAATGTAACGTCCATGGATGATGGTGGTAATGTCACCAAGGTCACAAGGTCACACAAGGTCACACCAAGTCACCATGGTAACACGAAGTCACCAAGGTCACATTGAGGTTCACCAAGGTCACATGAGGTCATCAAGGTTCATATGAGGTCATCAAGGGCACATGGGATCACAAAGGTCACATGAAGTCACCAATGGTCACAAGAAGTCACCAAGGTTCACAAGAAGTCACAAGGTCAACAAGAAAGAAGTCACCAAGGTCACAAGGTCACCAAGGTCACACGAAGGAGTCACAAAGGTCACCCCAAGGTTCCACGGTCACATGACGTCACCCGCCCCTCGCCGACACACCCACCCTACCCCACTGCACCCTACCCCAACGCACCTACCTCACGCACCCCTACCCCAACAAAACCACCACCATCCGATCATATACGCCTTACGGAACTCCAGATAACTTGGTGCACACAATCCTTGCGAGGAAAGGATTATCATTTTAAACGGCCAATATAAGCTAATTAATATTCAGAATATGCGAATAATTGCAGCCAAAAAAGCTACACATAATATTCTGGCACCTCACTTATCACCCTACAAGATGTGAAAGTAAATCGGGGATTAGGTTTTTAGCAGCAGAGCATTTCAAAAAGGTTATTTAACAGCAATGTCTGAAAAATAGCCAAAATAAGCAATTAGATTCAGAATATGCAAAAGAATGACCCAAAGCTACACATAATATACGGCACCTCACTCGATCATCCTATTCAAGTTTTTGAATTTGAAAGTAATCGGGGAAGGTGTTAGCCTGCAGCGCATTTTTAACAAGGTTAACCCGAGTCATACGGACGAACACAAAAATTTGGACTAGCCTCCATGAAACATTCGCATTCAGGCGACACAAAAACTCATACTGGGAGAACGATTATGCAAGCCATAAAGGCCATAACGTATTGATGCAACGCGTTGCGAGATAGTAGCAACGCGTGCGACATTTCGGCAACGCGTTGCGACTAGGCCATCAAAATCATGAATTTTTTTGACGTATTTCAAAAAATAGACCCAAGCGTGCTAGATACTTTGCAAGCGTTTGCAAACCTTCACACGCGGTTGCGAGTTCACAACGCGTTGGCAAGCTTCAACAACGCGTTGCTAAGGTCACAAGCCATAAGGGTCATAACGTATTGTCGCAACGCGTTGTGAGAAAAGTCACAACGCGTCTGACGACATTCGGCAACGGTTGCGACATCGTTGAGACAGTTCGGCAAGCGTTGCGGTTTGTCGGCAATCAAAATCATGAATTTCTGTGACGTATTTCAAAATATAAATAGCACAACGCGTTGCGCCTTCACAACGCGTTGAAAACCTTCGAAAGCGTTGCGGCAATACGTTATGACCCTATTGCCTTCACACGCGTTGTGAAGTTTACAACGTGTTGTGAAGCTCGCAAAGCGTTGTGAAGCTCGCAACGCGTTGTGAAGGCTCGAAACGCGTTGTGAATGCTTGAGGCCATAAGGGTCATAAACGGCTTGCCGCAACGCGTTGTGGATCTATTTTTGAAATACGTACAGAAATGAATGATTTGATTGGCTGACGCCGAAACGCGTTGCCAAAATGTCGCACGCGTTGCTACTTTCTCACAATGCGTGCGGGCAATACGTTAGACCCTTATGGCTTGTGAACATTCGCAACGCGTTGCGAAGGTCGCAACGCGTTGTTGAAGGTCGCAACGCGTTGTGAAGGCTGGCAAGCGTTGTGAGTTTTCCACAAAGCGTTGCTAAGATACTGTGCAACGCGTTGTTGTGTTCTAATTTTGAAACACCTCACAGAAATTCGTCATTGTAATTGGCCGACGCCGAAGGCGTTGCTACTTTCTTGCAACGGTTGCTCGTTCTAGCAGCGCGTTGCGGAAATGTCGCAGCGCGTTGTGGCAATACGTTATGGCCTTTATGGCTTGTGCCATAAACGATAACATTTGGTGCCCGTGGGCGAGAGTTTGTAATGCAGATCCCAAACCGCCAGAGAGTAATCCAATATAATGGCCGGACAGAGATTGTACCGGCCTTCCTTGGGGTTGTTTTAGAACAAGAATAAATCTATGAAATATCACGTGGAATGTTAGTTTAGTTAAGTTAACCAAAGTTTTTAAATCCCTGGTGTTTTGTTCCCGCTAAACAGGTGGACGGTAACACCTCACACTTAGCATTACTGCAGGATGAGGATTGACCCTAATAATCGCAGTATCATATTATTACATGATAAATATTGGGCAAATTTGCAATGCTGATTACCCTAACCCTATTACCCCACAAGACACTTTCCCCAAGGGGACCACTGAATCTCACCAAACCATACAATGAAGGATTTCTGTCACATATAATCACCTGAATCTCACAAAATAACAAATTCCACCATTTACCATTCTTGGACTGGTTGACTAGGAACTCACTGAATCTCACAATAGCTCACAGTATAGATTACTTAATTAAATCACTGAATCTCACAAAAATCACACTGGTTCATGCATCGTAAACCTCTGAATCTCACAAAATCTCACAAAAAGTCTTAGTGCATATGTTTAATCACATGAATCTCACCAAGTCCACAATATGTACACACTGGTGTGGTTTTTGTGAGATTTTGTGGGGTTAGGGTTAAGGGACAGTACAAATTACAAAGATCATTGAACTTTTCAAAATGAAATGACGTTAAATCATCTCGATCATGATATTCTCAAATTTTGTTGCTGCAGCTGAGTCTAGGTACAGACTTACAGTAAAAAAAACATGGACCGTAATACGACAGATCAAAAAAAATTGTGGGGCAGGAAACAAACACAAGGAGCATGCATGGGGACTGCATGAACTGAGGTGTTTCCAGACCATTTTTAATGGGGGTGTTGGTCTGTGTTGCCTCTGCCACCAAAACTGTCCATTTCCAAACAAGGCAGTGAGCTGGAAATTTTTTAAATTGTGTCGGCAAATGAACAGTTTTGCAGCAACACTATTTTTTTGCCCCACTGGTTCAAAAATCTAAGGAGCCAGGAGGAGGAGACCAATATCCACTGTAAACTAGGAGTTGATTTGGACTAAGTGTTGTGGTTTTTTGTTTTTTAACCCCAAAGGTCACGGGCGTAGTTGGCCCAAAACGGCTTGAGGGTCAATAGGAAAGGCAACTGCTTATAGTGTCTCTGACCTTCCAGGTTGCAATGACAATCAAGTGCATGCAATCAGTGTTTCCATTGCCTTTGAGTCGTTTTACCCTAGAGGGAAGAAAAAACGCAGAACAGAAAAAGCTTTTTAGTCTCACATGCAATAGGCAGCAATATGTCTCATGAGGAAAACGTAAAGGTGCAATGACAAACAATGGTTTTCAACGTCTTAAGCGGGAAAAGCAACCCCTTAAAGTCATCAAAAGCAATGACCGGAATATACACTCTACTTCAGGGTTTGGCAAATTTGACCTTGACACTTGATCTGTAAATTGGGAGGGCCCAACGCACAGTGAACGTCGGCCAGAAAGAAAACCCCGCAGGATTCGGGAGGTAGGCATGTGGGATACAACATGTCGATCGGAATATATGTTATGGTGCGTGACGTCTCAAGTGCCAATAGAAGAAAGCAATTGTTTTTGGTGACCTCCTCAAGGGAAAGCGGCAAAAGGCAAGGGAGCAATGGGTTTGTTTTAGCGTACCTGTACATGTAGTAACCGGTGAAGCTCCAGGGACGTATTTTCTTATGCGATTTTAAGGTACAAGACACCCTTCTCCCAAATAAATTTGGTACTTAAAACTGGTTTTGAGCCTTTTTACCTTTGTCATCAAAAATTTGATCTCAGAAATTGAAAAAAAAATTATAATTTTTTTTTTACATTTCAGAATTTTTTTTTTATATTTATGGCAAAAAATCCGGAATTTCAGAATTTCCGGAAAGTTACATCTCTTTAGTTTCCGATTTTGTGATTTTCAAGCTTAGACTTTTAGTTAATATCTTCCATAAGCCCAAATCATAATATGTCAAAACTGCCAAAATACAAAAAAAATACGGCAGAAACCATTGTGCTTATGTTATTTTTCTTTGCCTTAAAAAAAAATACTGGCTTGCGCTACAACTTAGTCATTTGAATTATGAACCAGCATTTGCGGCATTTCTGTTAGAGGTTTTCCAAGAGTGATTCACTCGGGAGGATCAAATTTCCCACGGGGGAAAAGTAATTTCCAAGGTGAAAAATTTTAATGCGATCGCAGTGCAATTTTTCTGTGAACCTAATTGTGTCGTATTAAAAACTGCCATAGTCAGTGTCGTATTTCCCTCTAAGAAGTGAGAGGGGGATACAATAGCGATCCATACCTACCCTCCGCGACCTTACTTTTGCACCAAAGTCTCATTGGGCCCGACCAGGAAACCTCTATACCACATTACAAAATTTTCGCTCCGCGGAAAATAGTACGCCGATAGCGAGCACTATTTTCGGGGCAACTCAACGCCCATGCGCAGTGAGTCGTCCTTATCCCAAATGTTTCTCCAAATTGTGTACAACACACACCTTCCCGAGACCTTCTTGTGGGTGGAAAAAAAACATTTGTGGGAGGGTCGTAAGGTCGCGGAGGGTAGGTTAGCGATCGTAGTGTATCCCCCTCTCACTTCTGAGAGAATACACTTCGCTCTCGATACGCTCCCTCCGCGACCTTACTTTTGCACAGTATCACACTGGTAGTCTCAGGCAGGGTTGAAGAAGGTACGGGGAGGTAGTAACCAGCGTAGCTGCCAAGTCTCGCAACGAGAGAGACTCACCTAGAAGCTCTGATTGCGCTCAATACTACTGGCACACAGTTGTGCAGTAGCAACATCCCTCGCGCACCAGAACGTCTAGAAGATAACTCTCTGAAACGTGGTCGCTGAACTCCAACCTATAGTACCAGGATATCCTGGATTGAGGAGCCTTTGTAAAATGCCCCAGGAGGAGGAAGCGTGAGCACGTACATCAGGGGACCTAGCCCAAGAGCCGCCCAACCGATTTTGATGTTTTCGTTGTGACGCTTTGGCATGGTCGGGTAACCCAGCGGATAACTGTGTCCTTCGCTGCAGGACCCTATGAGGGCAGTGGAGATGAAAAGCAGTTTTTGTCTTCCGGAGCCCTTCGCGTCGCTAAGGTACCATTTTAGAGCCCTAACCGGCAGGCAGGATTTCTCCGACCGTCCTGCAGCAAGGCCCGGTCCGGGAGAAACACTGAGCACGGTGTGAAAGACAGGGTCAGATTCTTAGCGAGAAAAAACCCGCTCGTGGGGAGGATGGCCACGCCGTCCTTCGACCACCGCAGTGAGCTCGTCAGGGGACAAGGGCATGTATCTCGGAACCCCGTCGCCCGGAAGAGAATGCCACCAGAAGGAGCCATCTTCCTAGATAAGTCCAGGAGACTGGCCCTCAGTGGCTCGAATTCCTCGGCCGCTAAGAACATGGAAGCACTAGCGGCAGATCCCACTACGAGAACGAGTGAACGAACCGGGGGACGAACCGAAAAACACGCCCTTTAGCGATTCGTGAGGAACTCAGGCTGTTCGAGACGACGATGCCGTCTCTGAAGCCCCGATGGAGCGCCGCAATCGCGGTGCGGTAGCACCTGACGTTTGGGCGCCCAAACCTCGTGCGAAAATTTCAGTTGGAAATCCCCGAATTGCCTACAGACGCAGGACAGCGGAGGATCGGTCTTCGATTGGCGCAACATCCATAGAACCGGCGGAGTCGAGAATCGCCAGATTCTATAGTGACTTCCGCTTGCCTGAGCAGCGAGCGCGGCAGCCTGTTCAGAGTCCCGCCTAAGTGTATTGTTGGCGGGAATGTGCCAGACAATCGGTGAGAGCGCGTGATGGTACGCTCTGACGGACGCGTGCGGAGAAGGACCGCTGATCAGAATCCCCGCGCTGAGGGAGCAAGATGGGGGTCCCCCCCACTAGCAGCTCCAGAAGTCGTGGAAACCACAGCTGAGGCGGGCCACATGGGGGCGACCAACAGAACCAGGCCATTGTCGGACCGCTGCTACCTTCTCGAGGACTCTCGGTATCCTCGCAATGGGGGGAAAGGGGAAAGGCGTAGGCAATGATCCCCGACAAATCCACCACCATTGCATCCGACCCACGGCTCTGGGAATCTTAACTACATGAGTAGTATGCGGAGGAAGCTGGTGATTCCGGCGGAGGCGAGTAGGTCAACGTGGGGACGCTATAGCCTTCTGTAAAATTGACCGGCAGACTGCGGGCGGGAGGCGCCATTCCAATGACGCCCCACTCACCTTCGATGGCGCCTGGCCTTTCCCCTGGTTCCGGGCGACCCAGGCTACCAGTGTCTGGAAAGATACCCTTTGAGCTCCCACTCCCGACCAGGCGTCGACCTGGGAAATGGCTTTGAAAAGCGCTCAAGGGAGTGGTTAGGGAGAGGTTCCGGTCGGTCTCCGAACTGGGTCTCGGACCATGATGACCTGGTCCTCCCCGACCGTGAAGCGCGAACTGGGACTGGCCTAGAATGCATGTCCTCAAGGGAGCTGGGCTAGGAAACGACCTGGTGGGGTCTCAGACATGGCGGTTTCGACAAGACATGGCCTCCCCGAACGTGAAGCTCGACCTGGGATGGCATAGATGCTGCATCAAGGGCGTGGTCTAGGAAAGAGACCTTGTCGGGTCTCGGTCTCCGACTGGGTCTCGACCATGAACTGTCCTCCCGACCGTGAGCTCGACATGGGATGGCCTAGTGCCTTGTCATCAGGGAGCTGGTCTAGGAAGCGACCCTGGTCGGGTCTCCGACCAGTAGCCAGTCGTCTAGGTAGGACAAAGATTGTCTGCCATTAGCCTGAGAACTCCCGCACCACATTTACGACCCTGTGAAGGTCCGTGGCGCGGTCGACAGGCCGAAGGACAGGACCCCGAACTGGTAAGCCACTCCTAAGGCAAAACGGAGCCCATATAGTGAGATTCGTGCACGGGGAAGTGGAGATTGAGTCCCCTCAGATCCCCAACGTGGCCCCCACCACTGTTGAGGAGCCCGGGAACTGCTTTCAGGGTTTCCCATACGGAAGTGTGGAGGTCTGATGAGCCTGTTCAAAGGTTTCAGATTTAAAGATGCGGCCTCCACTCCCCCGACTGCTTTGTGGTTAAGAAGAAGGTGGAATAGAAGCCCTCTTGATTGGATGCGAGAGGCATATCACTTCACCATTTGGCCAGCAGGTCAGCTATCTCTTGCAGGAGCGCGTCCGCTTGGCCGTGTCGCTTGGAAGGGGGGTGAACCTCACCCCTCTGAATGGGGGAGGGAGGCTGGAAATCATGCGGTACCTGGTTACCAAATCTAGGACCCAAGGGTCCCAGGTTCACTGTCCTGCACGCTCCCCGCAAACTCCATGAGGGACCGCCTACCCACGGGGGCGAGATTGCTGTGGTGGGTAGTCATAAGCCACTGTCGGCCGCTTGACCACTCGCCTTGGGGCTGGCCTCGACCTTTGCGTTTACCTCTAAGTCTCTGTCTCTTACGGCTGGGTTTTCCCGCCGCTTTACCGCCGAAGCTACCTCCTGGTTCTGGGGGGCTTGATAGCCCTGGTAGGGGTCGACGGCTGGTCTATGCGCCCCATTGAGGGTCCGGAGGATTGGGGCCTCGGTACCCCGAAAGGGGCCCTGTCGGTTTCCCTTCTTCCGCTTGCCCGGAGGCATGAGGACACGGCTTGTTGTCGCCGAAGCGGCCTTCTTTCGCTCCAGCTCTTAGTCTGGAGGGAAGGTCGTTGACCTCCGAAAAGTGTATTTCACCAGGGGCGCCTCGAGCATTGCACGGAGTCCGTGAAGTTCAACGCTTTGGCGACCAGCTGCGTTCTGGCTCTCACCGCCTGGCAGCTATACGAGCGAAATGCTCAGCGACCAGGTGATTAATGTCCGACACCACGTTGATCGTCCTATCAGTGGCAGCTTTGGAAGGGACCTGTCAGGATCCGTCAGGGACGTGCCAGGGTGGGCGGAAAACCAACTGATGGGCGTTGATAAGGCGAGCCGTCCCTAGGCAGGGAGTCAAACGCCGCAGCTCGCCGTTCCGCTCCGTATTCCATGGTCGAACCGGAATGGGCGGGGGGCTCGAGATTACCCCAGCGCCCTCGACCCCTGGGGGGAGTCTGAAGGGGGGCGCACCTCGAGTACCGGTCCCGAGTCATCTGCCGGAAGGCAGGCTCTGGCCCAGCGGTGTTTTTATTCAGGAAGGGAGAGTCCTCATCCGATCAGGGAAGGCTGTCCATAACCAGGGGATCATGTACACCTTACCCTCGTCGGTGTTGTGTGAACCGAAGTCAATGGTGGTCTTAAGACCCTGACAGAGGTATGAGGAAAGGTATTGAGCTCGGAGGCTTGGGCGGACGGGCTGTCACCCCGAGATCTGATCCCCAACCGGGGGGGAGATTTAAACTCCAAACGCAGCGCGGCGTCCGAGAGGACCGCCCCCCCCCCCCCCCCCCCCACAGCGAAACATGGGGCCGAAACTCTAGGGGGTAGCAGCCGATCTCGCAGCTGACCTTCCACCGACTCGTAAAGACGATGGCGCGCCCTATACGGGTCGCCCCAGGCTCTGCAATGGTTCGTAATCCCAATGCGAATCATTCCTCCGCATCGGCTCATCCGGCTGAAGTGCCGGTGGATGAGCCCATGGTGGGAGGTCTACCATCCGCGGGACCTGACGACCCATGGTGCGGTCTCCGGCGGAGGGCGTGAGGCCGTGCAGTTCGGAGTATCCTGCAGAGTTAAGCCCTGTGCAGAGATGCACAGGGTTGATTCGCACAAGGGGCAGGAACGGCTCTGCGGCTGAGTCCGATTGCCTGTTTTCCTCACACTTTGGGGGAGGAATGAGGCGGGCAGGTTTTTACACGGTTTCACAGTGAGGGCCTTGCCACTTACAGAGGGGGAACGGAGTTAAGCTCGGACCCCCCCCCACCCTCACGGTCTAGGCCATTGTGTGGGGCCGACGGAAGTTGGGGTTGATCTACCGTCGACCGTACGGTCGGAGGGAGGACCAGGTTGGTCATAGAACCGTGGGAAAGGTGGCACGATAGGGATCTCTTATGTATGGTCGGGACGGTTTCGTCACCGACCAGATCGAAGCCTGTTCCCGTCCTGGATATTTTATATTCCGGGCGGGAGGTACGACCCGAGGTTCGGGTCCAGCCTCACTTTCGACCTGCCCGTGTCTGGTCGTTTGTAAGGGTGGAAACGCGACCAAAACCATCCGCGACGGAGGAGCGGGAGGGGTCTCCTCCGTCGGAATCCGCTCCATCCGCTCCCCTTTTTGAGGAGGAGGTGACGCCGACTAATCCCCCGAAGAAGGCTCGCTATCGATAGCATCAATGCTAATAGCGTACTCATGACCCTGTGGGAGGCGGCTTTTTCTTAGCCGGCGAAGCTCAGCTCGTTCGGGGGGGCGCTTGCGTTTTGGCGGCAAGGGCCATCCGGTCGGCTCTAATCCTCAGGATGAGGAGAGCTGACCCATGACAGAGGGTTCGGCCAGCGGTCGCTAATAGATTAAGAATACCGTTACCCTTGGGGTGACGGGTTTGGGTTCCAGACGATGGCATGGATTGTACCGGCCTGAGGGAAGACCTGAGCCCTTGTCTCGGCCTGGGTCCCCGGATGGATCAAGAACTCGACCTGTGGCTGGGCCTCAAAGCCCGCCCTCGGGGAGAGCTGATCCAGGTTTCACCCTGGTCGTAGTCACGTCTGAGCCCAGCCGACACAGGCGCTCGACCTGGGACGGCTGAATGCCTGCCCTCCAGGGAGCTGGTCTAGGGAGCGGACTCTTAAGGTGCGGGTCTCCGACCTGGGTCTCGACACCAGACCTGGTCATCTCCGACCGTGAGCTCGACATGGGACTGGCATAGAATGCCGGTCATCAAGGGAGAGGAGTCTAGGAGGAAACGACCCTGGTCGGGTCTCCGACGTGGGTCTCGACCCCGACCTGGGACTCCCGGACCGTGAGCTCGACCTGGGCTGGGCTCGAGAGGTCCGCACCAGAGTGGGGAGCTGTCCAGAGATTACCTCGGTTGAGGTCCCGACCTGAGTCCCGACCTGAGCGCCTGCTTGGACCGTGAGCTCGACCCTGGGGATGGCCTTGGGGGCCTGTCCTCCCTCGAAGGGAACGGTTCCAGGGATCACCCTGGACGGGAGCTCCTCGACCCACAGTGCCGTCGGGCGCCCTTTTGGGGCGGCATCTTGACGGCCTGACCCGTCTGGTCTTTGTGACTGGATTCCTTTATTGGTCCTTCGACTGCCCAGCTTAGCGGGGGTCGAACCCGGGGTGATACTTCTGTGAGGATCCGCTTTTCGCACCCGGGGAGTTCTCTTGAGAGACCTCTTCAGGAAAGAGCGGGAGACCAGACACGGTTGCGGACGTCAGGGTTGGTGAGGGGGAGCCTTTGGTCTATTCCCTCTGCTGCTTGCCCCCGTGGCCGGGGGGCGGAGGGAAAAAGACTCCCTAATACCCGGGCGAGAGTGCTTCGTCGGAAGAAGAACAACATGGGGAGATTGGTTGTCCCCTCGTCCCTTATGACGGCCTCCCAGCGCCAGGTTCTCCCGGGACTCGGCCTTTTGGCCTTGGAGGGATGTCCTCGTACTCAAGCTTGCACTGCTCGTCTGTCCACCTTTCATCGATGGTGCAACGTTTGTCCCGGGTGCATGTCCTGCACACCGCCAAACAGGGCGTGGGGGGTCCCTGCTAGGACAGGAACCACTTGCAGTTCTTGCATCTGGGGCTTTTTACTTGGTTGGAGTCAATATTGGTGTCGCTTGATTGGGCCTATCTGTAAAATAGAATTAAGGAACAAGGCAATTAACAGAAATTAGTACCGGGAGAAAGAGAGGAGGGCGGAGGGGTACCCCAAAATAAACTGGGACCAAGACCAGACCCCGAAAGAAAAAGCAACTCTATCCATCGACCAGGGACCCGTGGGCTGCCCCTAGAGTTCAACGACTATGGTACGGGGGCCCCCTCCTCCCCCTGTAAGCCCGAAGGGAGGCAGAGAGAGAGACCCCGACGTGGCCCGACCTCGAACCC
The DNA here is from genome assembly GCA_023653785.1 of Ophioderma brevispina. Lineage (NCBI taxonomy): Eukaryota > Metazoa > Echinodermata > Ophiuroidea > Amphilepidida > Ophiodermatidae > Ophioderma > Ophioderma brevispina. The sequence goes on from JAMKCH010009308.1 coordinate 18,548, forward strand.
AAGTCCCGACCCCCCTCTGTGAGGGAGGGAAGGGGGATAGGGGCGGACTTCCTATGTAAACTAGATCATGGGATGGTTATGGGGCGGTAAAGCCCGACCTTCCGCCTCAAGTTATAGGCATTCAGCTACCCATCATCCCCCCCGGACTGGAGGGTAGCGGACTAGGAGAGGGGGTCAGGGGTGGACTCGCTACGGTGAACCCCGATCAGTGGATGGATGGGGCGGGGGGTAATAAGCCCCGACCTTCCGCCTCGTGTTATAGGAATCCAGCGACCCTTCGACCCCCCTTCCCCCGCGGGACTACCGAAGCATACCAGGGGGGGAGGGGGCCGGGATAGAGATGGGAAAGGTCCCCCACCTTCCCGAACGCAAAAGGGAGAACCTGGACCCGCCCGGGCCCAGAAAAACCCAGGGACCTGAAAAAGAAGACCTCATTTGGCCACTTCCGGTTGAGGAGGGGGGTCCAAAACACGTTTAGATCCGTCCCAACCCTCACCCTAGTGTATGGGGAGACTCTCGGTAAAAAAATTCCAAAAATAAGGGCCATGGTCCCATTTTGGGGTGAACCCCCCCCAATCTGACTCAACCTCCCCAAAATCCCTCTCGGGAAACCAGGAAAACCCCCAACCCCTAGGATAGGCCCCCGGGGTGGGGAGCGAGAGGTCCCAGGGGGCACAAGGCCAAAAACACCAAAAATGTTTATGACACCCCAGGCGCACATACATTGAAAGTAAAAACATGGCAATATCAGCCTGAAAAGATCTGATCAGGGATTCTTTTTTACCATACTAGAAAAATTAATATCATATTTTTTGGACCCAAACGGCATATCATACAAACAACCGTTTTTTTAGGCACGACGGCCTACCATACAAATACTCAACATGGCGGGTATTACGGGCTTAGACGTGGTTTTACACTTTTCTTGGCCCTAGCCTGATCAATTTAACCGGTGAGAGAAGGCTGTAAAAGCACCCGTTCTTCAGGAACAACGTCCTCGTCATAAGGACGGAGGATAGAAGTGGATTTATAAGAGGGGACCGCCAACAAATCTCGGGCTAGGATATGCGGTCTCTTACATGTATGCAATTCGAATATACGCGGATAAAATTAAAACATCGAAAATTACATCTAACTCGCCGAATAACACAAAACGCTTAGGCTACGTTTTGGCTAAGGATTCTTATGTGCTCGAATTGACGTTTCGTCTGGTCAGTTTGCAGCTATTTGCCCGGCAGATTGGAAAGATTTATTCCTGTATCGTCAGCGATAAGCATGCTCCCATTTGGAGAAACCAATTGAAGAACGACTCACCGCGCATGGGCGGGGAGTTGCCCGAAAAAAAGTGCGCGCTATCGGCGGAGACTATTTCGCGGTTTTTTTAGCGAAATTTTTACGTGGTATAGAGGTTTTGGTCGGGCCCAATGAGACCATTTGTGCAAAAGTAGTCGCGGAGGGTATATCGAGAGCGCACAGTGTATGGTGTGGGTAACTTTGCAGTTACAAACACCAAATTGCTGATTTAGCCTCCTTTTAGGTTTAGACTGATAAATCTTGAAAACTATACTCTCACCCCACCAAAAATCAACATTTTCTGAAAGCTATATTCCACGAATCCCAATGTGCTAAAATAGGTTTGGAATATAAAGGGTGATAGAAATCATATAGGGTGGTATCCCAAAAATTACACAATTTTACATTACATTAGTAATAACTTCCAATTCTTTAACGTTCTGAAAAATATTTGGAAATAACTTTAGGGTCTAACAGGGCACACTATGAGCTTCGGAAAAATGTATAATTTTACCATATTACCATTGACTGAAGTAGTGAATACAGGGTGTGACAAACTAAGGACCTATTTAAGTTGCATATTGTGACATATCATTTGTTTAATATTCTTAAAAAAAGGTGAATCAATTGTTCTTCTTACAGTCATTAGTGTCCAAAAACCAACATAAAAACAACTTAGTTCATGTATATCATTATACAGGGTGTGCAAACACCTATAATGGCTAACTAATAGTGGTGCATAGTAATTTCATTATTAAAGTAAGAGACTGTAAATATGTACCCGTCACTCATAAGTTATATTCATATGAAATATATTTCATATGCTATTTGACCAGGGATGTGTCTACTTGGCATAATGTAAATGACATCAGGTGTGCCCCAATTTAGATCCTAGACATAATCCTAGACAACAATGAAGCTATTGCATCGTGGCCATTTGGTGCCAACCCACACCCTAACATAGAATTAAGAGCTAATGAAAGCTAAATCCCTCTAATTCAAATTCATAGTCACCAATTAAATCATTTTCAATATTGGGTACAAAATATTAGAAGTTAGAGGTACATATTAATTGCTATAATTTCATGTCGGATAAAATATTAGCACAGGTCAGTTTAGACCTATTACTCATGTTAATTAAATAGTTAATTAATAAAATATTTAAATACGGTATTTAATGAGAATTTGTACCTTCTGTAAAGCATCTCAACAAATTAGCCCGCAAATTAAATTGTCTTGAACTTTTGACAACATATGTCATTAATATTGAATTAAATATGGGCGCCATGCACGTTTTTACCGAAAGGTTATGACTTAGGTATTGAAATTAACAATGTAAGGCAACATCTATCTTGTCACCAACAAGTACAGAAATGTATGTAAAATATATTTTAGTTAATATAAAATTTTTTATGCCTTCATGAAGGCTCATTTTCTTTAAATAATATCACAACAAAAAACTACTTAGTTCGCCCATTGAATTGTACATATTAACTACCGCTTATCCACTACCGCTTATCCACAGGTTTATCTTCGTTAAACTTTGCATATTTTTCACTATTAACAAGGGATAAATCTAAATTGTAAAACATATTTGAAAGCAGAATAAATCAGGCTCTATAATGAACCCAACATGGTTCCTTGGACTGAGGATAGATCTTGACAGCAAGTTTTACCTCTGAAAGAAGAGTTAAAAATGCAACGTCACCAGCATTTGGGGGCCACCATAACGACACATGACCCATAATGTTACATTTAAAGCGGCATCAATGTTTATGTATGTCTCATTTAGCCTCTATTTGCTAGTAAAGGTCCTAATTTAAATTAATAAAAGAAATTATGCCAAAGAACCCAAAACGCCATAAACTAACTCAAACCAAAATTGGAATATACGAATGCCTGTAAAGCATTGGAGCAAATATATCTGACCACGGGGTTGTTTCTACAAATTTGATAGCCCCTCAGCCTAAACGTCACCACCCACCCCAGCAAAAATATGGGCACAATGAATCTTTCCCAAAGAAATGGTAAGGTCACTCCTTAACACCCCCAAAAAAATGATATGACCCCCCTGTGTAAGAAAGAAAAAAAAAAATCCTAAGTATTCTCCAACCTAAAAAAAAATTGAGTATGACCCCTCCCCAGCCCCCCCCTCTAAAAAAATGAGTATTGACTCACCTCCATCCCCGGCAGTCTCAGTATAACCCCTTTGAAGTTAACAAAAAATCTGAGTACAAACCCTCTTCGAAAGTCTTTAATTTCGAGGCCTGTGACATCAGGGAAGCCTAGAAACAGCAAATTTCCAGCATTTATGCATATTCATAGGGTAATAACTAGGTCTGGCAACTGGGATTTTCCATATGATCAAAAAAGTATTTTTGTTCATAAATTTCTGCACATGATTTGAAGCAATAATTATCAGTAAATTCTAGTAGCCCTTTCTTTCTGATCCCTATCACCTCCTATATCCCGACCATGATTACAATAAGAGTACTTCCCATTTACTAATAGGCCATGTGTCGTAAGTTGGGAACCTCTTTCGTGACGCACCTAAAATTTCACTAAATCGCGCCCTTTTGCATATAAATTAAAATAACTAGAGAGTATATACCCTACTCAAGTAAAACTATACATTTTTTGAAAGGAATTGTCCAAGGATTTTAAAAATGGCATCATTTTTGCAGTAGGGGGGCAACCTAGATTGGTATGGTTCAAAGTAAAGAGTAATTTTGACAAAAAAGTATGCCATTTAAAATTTTCATATTTTCCATTATGGTGTACCCTACACATATTGCATGTCCATTTTGACTTCCTCCACGCTAGAAAGACCTTTCAAATATATATAGTTTGTGGGGGGGTCCAACCCACATCTTCATATCAAAGCAAAAGTCTCTCCTACAAAATGTGTCACTCGCAACTTGAATAAAATTTTCTAATAGAGGGATGTTTACTATTTCCATGTACAAAGTTATCTGTTACCTTACAACTTAAATCAAAAGAAGTACTACTGAAGACATTGGAAGATATTAATTAAATTTTCAAGTTGAAAAGTTTTTTAAGTCTCCTGTCTCTGCCCATTGTCTGTTTATAACGAGCACAAGAATGTCTTCATGATCCATAGTTTGGAGAATGAAGAATTTGAATATTTTCTTTCTTCGTTGAGCGCGTTACAATCAATGCCTACATACATAAACTATGCTCTGGCTGGAACAATACTGTTCTCTTGTCAAACGTGTATACACAACCTTCTCTTGTTTTTTTTCATACTGTGTAATAATGTCCTACAACCACCTTGTCACCAAGTGCAAATGTGTAGTTAAAATCAGCCTTGTCTTTGCATTTCCTCCGTCAGAACATGATTCCGCCTGATTCTACTTCAAAACCAATGGTAAGCGTACAATGAATCTTGCTCCTGGCTTGATGCAACAAGGATCCTTTGCACATAAATTGTCTGCCCTCTTGGAAACTGATACTTGGCATGAGATTCGATGACCTTTGTTTTAATTAAACCTTGTTCTGCTGTGCTTTTTTGTCGATTTAAGGGTAGTGTGTTCACCCTGGTGGCTTTGTTTTTACTCGAATTCTGATTTTGGAACACATTTTAAAACATCAAACTGTGTTCTATTATAAATCCCATTACCAAGAAACGTTATCCAATGCAGACAAACCTGAGTTGTATTTTTTTTGCCGATTTAATCAGCTATTTGACCATTTAAAGTCACAAACACCACTGGTCTTAACGGCGGGGATTTAAGCACATTACACGCTGGTCAAGCGCATGGCGACAGCATCGCGCGCGCGGTACTTTTTACTGCGTAATGAGCGTGCGCGTGTTTAATTTACGTTGCCGCGAACGCCTCTTGGAAAACAAACGAAAATAATATTTGAAAATTTAAACAAAGCGCTAATTTTTAGACGCAGACGCAATTTCATTTCTTCTGATTTCTGGAGTTAGAGAAAAAGATGTTTTGATTCAGTAGTGCAATAAAGATGGTTTTCCATCATTGCACACATAACTCAATTTTGAAGTTCACACATATAAATTTTTTGATAAAGAGACAAGCTTTAAATGGCGTGAAAGGTCACTTTTTTTACTAAAAAAACAAAACGGATTGTTGTCAATTTTTCAATTTTCGCAAATTTTTGGTAAATTTTTCAGAAAGATAACTCCAAAATACCAAGTAAAAGGTAAGGTTTAACTTTCTTACGATAGCAATCTGTCCTTCTCGATGCCGGTTTTCTAAATTTTTCCTTTTTTCGATTTCTAACTTAAGATATTCTCGCAATATATACTCAAATTTTGGAAAAGAAAGGTAAAAATTCCACTTTTTTTTTTTTGACATTTTTCCTTATTGTCGAAAGAAAGCTCTATTTTTTAACAATGAAAAACCGTCCCGAGACAAATTTGGTCTGTTTCTTAAAAAATAACATAATGAAATCATAAAAATTCAAATTGTTTTTTTGTTTGCTGTCTGAAAATTTGGGGGCAAAATCATGTATTTTTAGTATTTTCTCAAAATAAAAACGGAAAGTTTTACACTAATCTGATGCCATCATCGGTGTCATCGTCCAATTTCTTTCTAGAAATGCATACTTTTACAGACAATCAAATTTTTGCGAAGTTACAAACCAAAATAGATACTCGGAGCTCAAGTTACACGCCCTTAAATCATCACTTAATTAAGATTAAAATTAGAAAAATTAATTGTGTTACTTAATACCTGATGGTAAAGAAAAAGAAGAATAAATCTAAGGAGTGGCCTAGTATACAACAAATTGGTCTAGAATTAACATCATGTAACGGCCTAGCACAAATTTCACATCACACAACATCACAACAAAACAACAAAATAATAAGAATACAAAAAATAAATAATGTAATTTATATTTATTAATTAAATAAAATGTAATTTTAAATGGGGAAAATCAGCAAGCCCATTTATCCTCTTTAAATAGTACTAAATATGTGCAGTTTTACATGCCCTATATCCATGTTTAGCAGCTCTGAAAAATAATGATAGTGAGTTTTACACACATTTTCCTATGGCTTGGCTCCGTGTCCGGGGTTCCCCCACCCTGGGACTTCGTTATCATAACGATCCAGGAAATTAATTAGCTTTGACGTATGCTGTAGCTTTTGGTATCAAATTAAAGACGAATAAATAGGCTTAACAATAAACAAAAAAGGCTAACAGAGGAAGCTTCAATGGTAAATCATCAATATTCAAAATTTGAAGAAAATTCACAAATCAAACCCACCCAAATGTGTATCCCACTCACGACACAATGGCCATAAACTGTTGCATAAAAACACCATAGAAATCCTCTATACAGAGTTTTTATAGAGCTTCAATAATACTGTTCCTACTAATCAATCTCATCATCATGGACACGTGCTCAGATCGGCAATGTGTTTGTGATGGCCTAGGCACTGCACCGGTCAAACAAGGGTTTAGCAATCCAATTGGTGCCTTATAAGGTCTTATACATTATGTTAGAGAGCCTTTGACGTTCCCCATTGTGCCGCCATGAGGTCTCCAAATTTCCCGACTTTTTCCCAAAAATGTTGGGGGTGAAAAGTGCTGTCGGAAGGCAGTTTTTTCCAGGAGTTTGTTGATGAAATGAAGGTCCTAGGATGAGCTGGAGGCCCAACCCTTTCTTGGTATTTCCAAGAGTGAAAATCACTCTTGAAGTTGTTTCCCATGCGTGAGAGTGAACAATCAGAGTGAATCACTCGGGACCTCGGGTTATCGGAAATGCTGGGTCTGACCCTTTCTACATTTTTTTTTAACATTGTTAAAAAAAATATATTTAAATAGTATAAAATATAATTATGATGCTAGGAAAAATTGTTCATATTTTGTCACTTGCGGTAGATATTATTGCGTGAAGAATTGTATTGTAGAATGTTAACGGAAATGGAAAGGAGGCCTGCAATGATACGTCCCTCTTTCTACAAGAAACTTCCCGGCGTAGGTCACACTAGTCATTTCTCACACACACATGACATCGAGGCCTCTTTCAAGATCGTCTCAAGTTGATCGAGAAACTATCCGTCAACTGCACTAGTTGACGGACCCAGAGGTGTAATTCGGGCGGGACCCTGGCCGTTTGCAGAAAAAAAAATTCGACGATGGACTTTGATATGTAAATTAGTTTCTCCGCTGTCGACTGCGCTTGCAAGACTTAAGCTTCAGATCGGATTAACTTTTTACTGTGGTGCTTATTAGCAAGTGATTCACCGTCATGTTTTGGTTTTTAATCTTCTGCCCTGGTACCTTAAGACTTCTAATGTAGTGGCATTTACGGTTTAGATATTTCGAACAAGTCTCAAGTGGACAGTCATTCACGGGACAATGCGTAACCGGCTTTAGACCACTTGACAGAATTAGATTTCTGGAGCAACCCTCCTTCTGTCGATTACCTCTAGCTCTATGCCATCCCATTGACACTCGGGGATTCCAGGACCCGACTCCCGGGTCAACGACCTTGACTTTTCATTCTGATGCTTTGAGAAAAATTGCGAGAGTCAATTTGAGAATGCCAGCTTTGAACAACATCAACATAAAGCCCCAATTTTCCCGCTTTAAAAGGCAACATTCCTCCGCTTTTTTCCGCTTTGTAAATTTCCCCCGAATGGCAATTTTCCGCATTTTTCGTCTATGCCTTGACGATGTATGCGACTTCTAACTCCTACACAAAGCTCCAGTAACCTTGCAAAATCGAAATTCGATGACCCGGCTAAATACAGTACAATAAATCAATGCTTACCTTACAAAGCCTTTTACTAGGTGCAGACTTACGCCGCGGCACTTTTTAAAAGGCAATAATTTCAATTGTTAATTACAAAATCGGCCTTGACACCCGAGTAAACCCGATCCAGTGAGTCAGTTTCCACCGTACCGTGGTTATTACCTTGGAAAATACCGACGATCTATTGTTTAGCTGCGACTGCGCAAAGCACATTCTTGCAATTGCAGCATTGCGTCATTTTCCGAGCAATGGAGTCGGGTCATCGTGATGCAATGTAACCAGTCAAAACAATCGCGATCCACTTCTAGCAATCTCTTTGATATACTTTCCGATGGTCTAGTCAGAATTCTAAACCAGGCGGGATTTGGAGTTTGATAGGGGTCATGGCATGGTAACAACCCATTCTCATTTTGTTATATTATGAATCCATTTGTTATATTCTTAGTAATTTTACTTAGGGAAAGTGAAGTAATTTTACTTTTTTTGACATGTTGTTTCTCTCTTCATCTCAAAATTGCCTTTTCCGCGTTTAACCTCACTTCTGCGATTTTGGCGGAATTTCCGCAACGCGGAAACTGTGGGCTAATTACATCAACATCGTCAAGTGTCAGCCGGTCCGCTTTCCTTCCAATGACCTTATCAATATGACGTCAGCCACCAGACATGTTGGTGGACAAATGCATACATTCCAGGACTACAATTAATTAAGCTGTCAATCATTCATCCCAATGTTTATCGATTGCACAGGGTCATTGAAGGTGAATGTATTGTAGGACTGGAATGCGCTATCTTCCACCAACATGGCTGGCTATTGAATACGTTCTATACTCCAATGCCATTTCCTGAGGTTGCAAGTCATCAATAGGAAATTTAGTATTGTGCCACCACCCTATGATTTGGCAGCCTTCAACGGAATAAACTGCAATGTTGGAGATGTGGTGGCAGAATAACTGAATTCAATCCCCATCAATTTATTTTAATGAGATTACCTGTACACAAAGAAATCAGCTGAACTATATATGGAACAGCCATCCATTGCATCTGAAACCAAAACCATTAAAGGGGCATTTCATGATCCCACCGCGTCCCCCGGGCCCCGACTTACCTCAAAAAAGTTGAGATTTTGATATCATCTGAACCGTTGGCCTAAGTTCTAGTGTACATGTATGTGGTGCCCAATCTGACACGTGCAAATTTCATCCTCTCTGGAATTCGCAATTTTGTATTTTCTGTCCGTAAACAACAGAAATGACTGTACAATGGTCTATGCCATTATGGGAGATTGCGATTTTGCCCATTATTCCACCAAATTAGTGATAGTAGACTATCATTTTCAAGTATTTCAAAGTCTTTTAATTTCCATATTGAAAAAAGAACAAAATTTTTTACTCAGAAAAAAAACTAAAGAAATCCATTGAACATTCAAAAGTGGGGTTTTACAGATTTTTAAATATTTTCATTTCAAAGCTTTTACCTGCAATTTTACCTATGGAAATAATGTTACAGTACAATCATGGCACCGAACTGAACTAAACAAAAGTCAAAATGGCGAGGTGATCCTGTTTTTGAGTTTTTTACATAAAACTTTGTAAATATGAACAATATATAGACCATGTACATGTGTGAAGATGTAAATACGGACTCCAAGAAAGTTCCCTAAATAATTGCAAAAAATTAGCACAATGGGGCAAAATTTGAGTAAAATGTGAAAATCGCTGGTAGGAATTTACGAAGTGGACCTTGAATTTAAAGTCTTCAAGGCAGATTCATATACTATCTATCGCATGAAGATGGATCAAAATTTGGGCAAAATCGGATGTTCAAAATCACCTCGCCATTTTACCTGAAACGTCCCTGAGACCCACAAAACTGCTGCTCTTTTATGGTGCCATTGACTCAGGTTTGCGCGGATTTCTACAGTTTTAGCACAACTGTTTGGCCGATTAGGATTACCATCATTACCAAATTGATCAAATTATCCTTGTAGTTTTGCTTTTTAAACCTGAAATCAGATTGAAAATAAATGATTGGTTTTTTGTGGTTGTTTCCCTTGTTTGTTACTATTAAAACACTTTTCAACCTTGAATTGTTTGGTATTTCAGGGAACAACGTGACTATTGTGACATTCCTACCAAAAATGCAAGATGAAAATCAGAATTAGTAAAAGGCATCTCACCGTGAGGAACATTTTTAATTGGGCGTACGCACATCACGGTAGAAGCACTTCCATAACAATAACCTGTAGCAGGTGCAATGAGTGTAAATGAATAGCCTCCAAGAAAAGTTTCGCAAATATTCGCCTTTTTTCGGAGCTAATAAAAATTGTTTAATATAATCCTCGCTCGTAAACAAGGACACACTTACCTCAGAAGGTCTTTATCATAATAGATGCATAAAATTCATAATGATTAATTCTGAGATACATAAATCAGGGGAAATCCTTCCACATATAATTGTATAGTTACACAACATGACGACAGCGGCAATACTATAAGCTGTCCAGGAATTTATTTTCTCCTTTTCGCGGGGTTTGCCGTTGCTAAGCGTGTGCTGCAGTGTACCAATGACATACGCGCCTGTTTGGCTCGTTCACGCGGCCGTGATTGGTTGGTTTAAAATTAAGCTGTGGTTGTATCAACTTTTTTCTATGCTGGGCGTCGTACGGTCGGTGACTTATTTCCAGTAATGAACCAGAGGGTCCGCCATTATCTTAACACTGTACATTATCATTTGAACGTCCCTCTGGTTTCAGAACTGAGCCATTGCATAAGAATGAACGAATAATGAAACCTAGTATTCCTCTCAATTCCAACAACAAAAGCAAGTTACATGACCAATTTCATGATAAGAAGAATCTAAACTACCTCTCTTCCATAGCTGCAAGTTTCGGCTTGAAAAAAAAAGCAAACAAATAAACAATTGGAAGAATTGGGCACAAGGGCAGAATCCACTTTTCGCTAAGTTCCACCGGATGAGCCAATACAGGTAAAGGTCAAAAAAAAAAAACACCCCCCCCCCCCCCCTTGGTCATACCGGGTCTACACGTGACCAAACTTACGAGTATGTTTGGGTATTTTGGAAGTGTTGAACGCGACTTCAAACGGGTGCTCTGGGGTGTCGGGCCAGGGGACATTGTGAACGCACCGATAGTATCACGGGCCAGTCGTGTTATATGAAGATAAATCAAGATTTTGGTGCTATTTGGAGCAGAGAAGTAGTAAAATGATATCTTGTCGGAATGACAAAAGGAGGGTAGAATTTTTTTTTATTAAAATAGCCCAACTAGTTGGTGCGAATCACAATTAAAATAACACAGTAGGGTTGCATTCATGTCATAATATCCATTGCCAGGGGCGGATCTATCCCCGGGCGTATTTTTGGATTTTTTTGAAAAGGACATCTAAGTCCACTGGAGATGAGTCTGAAAATAACTTATCAAAAAGCAAGTTTTAACAGGTAGGTTTTACGGTTAGTGAAGTTTCCCAAAAACATATTAAAAAATCGATTTCAAAAATAAATGTTAAAAACAATATTTTGTTTTTAAAAAAAAAAAAAAAGTGGTAGAATATAGCTTGGACATAAAAAGTAGGGTTCTGGACTGAAATGGTCCTAAATGAGGGGCCTTAGAGGCGCATACCATACGTCATCCCGATGTGAGAACCCCCCCCCCCCCCGAGAATACCTTGCTTACGGGAGAAATTCACATTTTTCCCCTCAGAAAATTATTCGTTCCTTACCCCACCCCCCCAATTTGTAAAGGTCGGGTTAGGGTTATTGCACGTTGTTTCTACATCAGATAGGCACGCAATTTTGAAGTTATTTTTATTAGTAAAAAAATATGTGCGATAAATCACAAATACCTTGTGCGCGATTGACGATGCCCATTTAGTCGGTAAACGTGCTTGGTAAAAGATACACGTTCATAATTAATACGAACGCCATACACGTTCAAACACTGCAGCGCGGTCCTTTTTTAGTTCACGAACGCCCGTGGGATAGCTCTCGCTACCGGACAAGTCAAAGGTCAAAATTGGATGGCAAACATCTGAGTGAAAAATTCTCTCGAGAAGTTCGAAGGCCCTTATTTTTACATAAATTTTATCGCCCTGGAAGGACAGATCAAAAAAAGAATGGTACAGGTTGTGGACGAGTATCTAGAGCACACAAGTGCGAGTGGTTTTGGACCCAATATAGTTTTTAGGTGAAGTGTACAGCGCTGCAAAGCGTCACTCGCAAAATTTAGAACTGTCAGGTTATATGTACATTCCCGTTTATAGCGGTCACCAAAACCAGAGGTCATGAGATGATAACGAGTAGGGTATAAAGATATGTTGACCCTCTGGTTTGGTTACCAGGAACTACGGTCGTGACTTAAACGCGTAATTGAGAGAAAATAAATATCTGGATACAGTATGAGCGCCCATTACTCAACATGTGACAGCAAATTGAGAGTGTCTTATTTTATTATTTTAAGTCTTTTTTTGCCACATCACTGTCGATGATTGTATTATAAGGACTTTTAGCAACAACTGTGTGAGTACGTTTATCTGAGTGTGTTATGATCTAGTAAACATTTCTGCTACACGTTGTTAATGTACCACTATTCTGCAAACCTAAAAAATAGCATGATAGAGCGGTCCTAACGAAAACGTCATTCCGATTAAAGAAAAGCGTCTGATTTTGCTGTATAATTTGAGTCTCTTAGTTTGCGTCCATGTCCTCGGGCCGGGGGTTGCATTTTGCGACTAATCAGAATTAACTGAAAAGTTTGGGAATAAGCTTTGCTCAACTTCATCTGATTCTAGCCGAAAACATGAAACAGAAGGGTTAGATCACGAAAATGACACCTTGAAACATTACGAAATGACTCATTAATCATTCAAGTTCTATCCTATATTTAGCATATTCTGATGCAAAATAGCGCAGGGCTCGTAAGTCATGTACTGCTGTTACAGTGTGTAGTGATGTGATGACGTGCTCTAGGATCTCTGTCTCATGTCTGTCTCTCCATCTCTTTTCCTCTGAATTATTACCTTTCACATACCTGCAAATGGGCATTTAGGATCCCTCTGACATGTTTGGATCACACAGCGATATCTGCTTGGTAAAAGTTGTTGCCTGCTAGACATTTCAATCAATTTCCTTGTTGAACAATTCACTGAAGCAGCTGGTACTCCTGAATCGGCCACCATTTTTATGCGCTGTTTGCATTATTTTCCAAAATCGCAGGTTCCGAAGTAGAGTAACTTGCTTTTTTCTTTTATCGTTATGAAATGGTAAAAGACAAAGACAACAGCCATCATAATGCTACTCAAATCGATAGATTTCATTTTTTTCAGTTGAATACCATCCATCAAAAAAGGTCAAAAAAGGTTTAAACGGAAGATGGCGTCTTTTAATTCATGGCCCACCCAAGCCTGCTGGCAAGATGCCCTCACCTGGGTTGTTTCCGTTCTACCCGTGTTATTCCTCCGATGAATTGTAAAAGACACCGGAACCAGCATTGGTTACGCAAGCAAAGGGTGGGTCTTAGAATACCCACAATTCTCCAAAATATCGCATCGGCCGAATTCACCGTTTCTTTCAATGAACTTTTAATAGGAGATGCACGTAACGAAACCATCGCACGCAGGAGATGATGATGGTTACACCATTTCTCAAAAGAGCAATCAATACTTGATTTGGTAAATATCACTATTTCGAACGTAAAGGCAATCACAGCATATATTTGCCAGAGGGATTTTCCGGAATATATTGTGTGGATAAAGATTTAAAACTTGACTTATAAATAAATATTTGGGGGGAACCCACAGGTGTTTGCATGAGCCATTTTATGACAATCCACATTTTGTTATTTACCTCAAAAATACCAAGTACATAAACCTGACATAAACCAAGAGATCATGGCAAAGCATTTTGCTGACTCTACTCAGCAAAGTGCTGTTAAAGTCCTGACTCAGAGATTTCAAAAATATTATTTTTTTGTGTAATAATGAAAATAGTCAACTCGAACTAAAGATAGTAACCTAACCTAAAATGCACAATTCCGAAATTGAGATGAATCAGAGTTATCGTTTTTGATGTCAGTAAAATATTTATGTTTAGCATTACGTCCCATAGTATACTGTGTATAACAAAATTCCGGATCCGGAATTTTTATACAAAGTTGTGATTTCTATATGAAAAATTCGTTTACTCTTATCAATTTCACACATATGTGTGGAGATTAGTATATGACAAGCATTATGTCATGCAAAAAACACGATTTTTTTGGAAATGGGCGCCCTCCTCAGGAAATCATCTGAGTCGGCCTTTAATGTTTTCACCCCCCCCCATGTCATCAGCCAGAGGTCTGGTGGAAGTCAAATAATGTTGCCTACACGTATTTACAGCGGTAGTCATTAGCCGGTTATTTTTTTACCGGAGTTGTGGATTTGGTTGGTTTGAAGTGTATGGTTTTGTCTCTTGACTCCTCTTTCCTCATCACCTCAGTAACTGCTGACTGCTGCTGCTGCATTCCGAGTGTCATGATTGTAATTGGGCATGGCATGCCCATCATAGACTATTATTTGATTAGGCTTTAAAGCGGAAGTGAAAGCGAAAGTACTAGTGAGTTTAGAAGTCTTAACGGAATAAGGTCCCATTCACTAGTGCTTGCGCTTTCACGTTTTACACTAAGCCTTTTGATTATACTTCGTCGTCCATATAGCTTTTTGGCACTATTGTACATGCGTATCGCGCATGCTACTTTGTACTCTCGCGATACAACTGCGGTTTACTGCCATTCCACATTTACGCCTGCGTGAAAGCTATTACATCACTCCTAGTTCAGGCCGGACGAGGTATACCAATAGGGTGCCTCATATAGTGGCGAAACGCAGTGTGTATATTTTGGCAATAGCGGTACTTGATTCTGTACAAATGCCAATTATCGTTTGTTTGAACGCGAAACGATAACCGAATAGTTTTCCGGCTCAGTTATTTGGTGCTATCGACAAAGTCTATGTAGCATAGCAAGGCAGGCTAGTGCAGCTTTTAACCCGGCCTAGCCAGCCAATGAACTATACAGGCTATCCTACTAATAATTATCTTGTGTTAACGCAGATTGCCTATGGTATTGCATTCTAGAATGTGTCCACTATTGAGTACCGAACCTCCACAACTTTGCCTATATCAATTATCATATCGATGTCATGTCACTGGTCGCGACTCACGAGGCTGACTAGTTGTGGCAATAATTTTAACTGGTCATTTCGTTGATGCACAGCTTCGTAAACCACATGCCTATTCAGAATACCTGTCGCAGTGTCCAAATGTACGTGTGAGCCTTCTACTGCCAACTTGAGATCGTGCAAAAGTTCTGCTGGTGCTTTTTTTCTATGTTAGCCGAGCCTACCCTCGTCACCTTCCATAAATAATCCTCAAAAAAGGTTATTTAAAAAGTTCAGTTGATTCTGAGGATGCATGTTAAATTTTTAATTTGATATCTTGAGCAATGTCAGTTTAGGACAAAAATAGAGATCTCGATTGTGTAACCAACTGAGCCTAGGACCTGCCTAGGCCATCCCTAGCCTAGCCTGGCCTAGGCCTAGGCAGTGGCCGCAGTTACCAGCAGTTATCAGTAATCGTACTAAAAAGTTGAGATTAATGATTAACACCTAAACTGCTGGCCTGTTTAAGTAGGCCCTTAACGCCTTGAAGGCTTGAGTTAACTTCAACTTCAAAGGCCCCACTGTTCTGAAGGATATTTGGCAGCAACTACAATACAAATACAATCATGACAATGGCGAATTCTAATTTATAATTCAATGCATTTAGTAGAAATTCCAGAAACCACCATTCAGATTAGCACAATTCGTCATGCATCCTTGTGTCTTTCACATAGGCGGATAGGCCACTTGCATCCGAACAGGGAGGCGGAGGCTATGACTATGCCCGCTGTAAGTATGCATGGCATAGACTATGCCATGGTGAAACAAGTTTTTCAACAAAATTATTTAACCACCAGTGAAGAACTGAATCGTGCTACACAGATGAAGCAGACCCCGCATCATTGATTTCCATCATGGTATTTTCTGAAAAATTGAAAAATGGGAACAATATAATCATTGACCCATCTGCCACAATCCATGAAATTCGCCATAACCAAAAAAAAACACCGACTGTGTTTTGTTGTGAAGCGCCCTGCTATTACAAGAACGATCGCTTTGCACTGCGTTAAGAGTGCAAGGTTTCCGAATTTACAGCCAGCAGAATTCGAGCTGAATTGACTGAAATTTTGAATTCTTCTGAGTTTCCAAACACAAATTTAGCTTAATCTAGCGCCCGTTTTTGTCCCTTACCTCCCACTGGATGTAAAAATCGTATATGCCAATTGTCAAATGGTCCAAACTCGGCCTGTAGTGAGTGAGTGATGATGATCATGATGCTCCGCACGGGCGACCATTCACGTTTTCGTTATGTAGTTTTGCCTGTTCGAAGTCGAAACACAGCCTCCTCCCCTCCTTGATGACAATAGTGGTCTACATGGCCTTCTGGAACGTAAAGAGATCCCGAGAAGTCCCTCTTGCACCAGTATGAAAGAACGTGCTGTGTAACTGTTAGCCTTGATTTGGTTTTTTACGAAAAGGGAGAGCTGTTTCTGGTATGGATTTTCGAAGTGCATCTCGGGTAAGTTCTTCCCCACAACAAATTTGCAAATAACAATCGGCCGCTATCAGTCAGATTTAGGTACTTCATTGGCCCACCTGGGTCCCACCAATGACGTAATTATCACCAGACCCGAAGATTCTCCCGAACCGGCGTAACCAAACTGGTGCCCAAAAGTATTATCCATGAGCATACGCACTTCATTAACCTAGTTTTGGGCACCACCATATTTTGGTTTACGTATCGTCGTATTTGGAAAGTCCTTATGCATATATGAGACACGCGAGTATTTTACGTTTCGTCCACTTAGTGAGTGACACAACAACCGCAACTGATGCACATCTTCTCACGGACTCAAATATCCTTTTCCTAAGCAAAATTACCAGGGGTCCATCTTGAGACTTTTTTGTTCATTAGGGATGCAGGAATCTTATTAGAAGCATGTTTTCTTCAATCGATTGGTTTTCGCATATTATTGCAGAAAAAGCGCCGATCAACAATGGAACCCTGTGGAATGCAACACCTGGTAACATCTCGCGTGACGCACAGATTTTTTATATGCGTGTGATGCGACTCAACAGTAACGACACGCGCGTGCTTATGCAGCAACAACCACGGCGCGCTGTGTGTGAGAGAACGGTTACGGGCTTGGGCTCACCTAGAGCAAACGCATAGCGCATGCCGCGAACCGTGAGTTTTGATATCCGTAAGTGGACGTTTGAAACTTAAACAAAGCAAAAAGTTCGTACTGGCTAGCCGAAATCTCCGCAGATTATTATTGTTTTGAAGCACGATCGACAGAAGTAGGGTGAAAAATAGAAACATACATGTTATAGCTGTGTGCAATTAGTTACACGGCGACAGTTGTGTGAATACAAAGAGAAGAAATGTTTTATTACCATGTAGTACAGTTGAAAATGTGTCGAAAAAGTGCAAATTTCGTCTTTCAATTTTGAACAGAAATGCAATCTCAAAGCCATTTTTGGAAATTTGGGGCTTCAAAATTATAGACTACCATGCTACTATTGTGCTTAAACTTAAACCTCGTGCAACAGTACCGCATTTTTTAAAGAGACGTTCTGGATCAAAATTTGATGGTTGCCGATTCTGCCAGGCATTGTAAGTCCACGGCAGCGCTATAGGCCTACGTGTTGACACGGAATGCCTGGTCATCCGGCCATCTCCCGCTATCTACCGCTGATGATGGAATTTTGATAACTGACTTCGAGGGCCATCTTGTACATATCAAAAGGGGAAATCATTAAAAAGCCAGTTTTGGCTACCCGGGTTGGCTTGAATTCTAAATTCAAGTT
>JAMKCH010009309.1:0-113585 GCA_023653785.1 Ophioderma brevispina
CTGATTAGGTTTGTGTCGCATGATATCTATTAATAGCTAATTTGCATATTTATGGCCTAAATTGTGGGGTATTTGCACCAAAAAAATGTACTCTCATGCTGATTAGGTTTAAGGTGGGTTGTCCTGGTTCTGGGGGGGGGTTTTTGTCGGGTTAAGGGGGTTGTCCAGCTTTAGGGGGTTTGTTGACTTAAGGGGCTTGGTTGGGGGTTTAGGTGGGTTTCCAGTTTTAAGGGGTTGTCCGGGTTTAAGGGGGGGGGTTGTCTGGGCTTCAGGGGGCTTGTTGTGGTTTAGGTGGGTTGCACGAGTTTAAGGGGGGTTGTCCAGGTTAAGGGGTTTTCCTAGGTTTAGGGGGGTTGTCGGGTTTTCGGGGGGGTTTCCACTTTAAGGGGGGTTGTTGGGGTTTACGGGGGGATTGTTGGGGTTTAAGGGGTTGTCCGGGTTTACAGGGGGTTGTCCGGGTTTAAAAGGGGTTGTCCGGGTTTAAGGGGGTTGTCTGTGACTTAAGGGGGATTGTTGGGGTTTAAGGTGGGTTGTCCGGTTTTAAAGGGGCCTGTCCTGGTTTAAGGGGGGGTTGTCTGGCTTAAGGGAATTTGTTGTGGTTTAAGGTGGGTTGCACGAGTTTAAGGGGGCTGTCCAGGTTTTAGTGGGTTGTCCGGGTTTAAGGATTTGTCCGGGTTTAAGGGAGGTTGTCCAGCTTTAGGGGTTGTTGGTTAAGGGGGATTGGTTTGGGGTTTAGGTGGGTTTGTTGGGTTAAAGGGGGTTGGGTTCCCCCCCGTGTTTAATGGGGGTTGTCTTGACTTAAGGGGTATTGTTGGGGGTTAAGGTGGGTTTCCAGGGGGGTTTAAAGTGTTGGCTGGCTTAAGGGGGCTTGTTGTGGTTTAAGTTGGGTTGCACGAGTTTAAGGGGGCTGTCCAGGTTGAGACAAAGTATGCCAAGTACTGGTAGTTTCCTCCTTGAACCCTATAGTGTTTCATTTCTTGGACTTGTCCCTTCTCATACATAAGCCAATATACCCCCCCGGAAAGACGATAAACAACAACAGACCTGTTTACTCGGATAATGAGATGGAAAAATCTTGCTGCCGACTAGTGTAAGGAGAATTGGATACTTTATACGCGTAGACGACACCAGTAATATTCTCAGTGGCCAAAGATCTTCACCGTGGCGTCTACCATACCAACTCGCTCGCGAAAAAAAAATCCAACTTTGTAACACTGGCTGCCAACCCGAAGTCCGCTTCTCTTATCTCAACCATGACAATACTAGGAGTTTTGTGAATTAAACATCCGTCGCAGAGACAACTAATGAGACCCATGGAATTCTTCGACACCATTGCTTCATTTACTTGCTAGCCCTACTGCTTTCCATACACTAAGCACCAAAAGTGGTCCACCCTTGCAAAGATATGAGAAAAAAACGCAAGATAATCAAGCTAGTCTTCCTATGGTTTTCGGACTCGACGGAGAAAGAGAGGAGGGGAGGGCTTGCCTCTTACATCTTCAAACTTCCATCATCGATCATGTCCCCAAAATCAGGAAGAACACAACTTGGGTTTTGCAAACTTGTTGAAATGGAGATGAATCAATGTGCAGTTTCTTCACATCAATGCCGGGGTAGCATGTAAGGACTCCTTCCTTCACTTCAATATTGCCTAGCCAAACCATTAAAAATAGTGCCTCTCATAACTTCACAAATGGCCATTTAAGGATCATCCTATCTTCCAACTGGTGTCACCACTTTTGTTACTACTCTGTAACTCCCAATTATTTTTATTACCAAAGCACGCATACATTTGCTATAATAACATATTATACACTCTCGGAACTCCCCATTAAAATCTATAATGTATCTGATTCCTTTCGAGTCACGAGTCAGACTCTAGATTTTCCTATTTTTTGAAACACATGTCAAATTTATTCACTCTCTCTATGATTATCCCAAATTCTCCTCTGACCAGACTACCACCTCAATATTTCTTCCTTCTTCTCTTTTATGAAGATTAGTCTACACACGCACATGTTTACTATTTGTGACTTTATTTTTGTGTATTTGCAAATTTCCATTTTTTCAAAAAATACTCTTTTTCAATTGTCACAATTTTCCTGCCTGAACCTGGTCACAAATCCTCTGGCAATTCATCGTCAATTCTATACATTATGTTGATTTCGCTTAGGAACAGACTATTGTCGCTCACCAATAACTCTTCAATAATTAATCAGTTTTTAAAAAATTATTAAACCCAAATAAAAAAAATAAAATAATTTTTCTATAAAAACATCAGTTGATCATGTCAGGATCCCACGGCTGTGTTTGGGACACTCATTAATATCACAAACAATATTGCATTAGTTACCACAACACTGGAACAAGGTGCACTCATGGCCCATAGTTTTTCTTACTGAGTACACGCCAGAATCTTACGAGTTGTAAGGATCTATGGTACGTTTATATGGGCCTAATAATGGTCGATTCATGATTATTTCAGTGCTTTTATTTCAGATCAAACCCCCCCCCCCCCCCCCCCCGATACAAGATTTCATCCAATTATTTAAAACTTTTTCTTTATCTGAGTATATTATCCCCACCTTTCACCTCGGCAATCAATACTACAAACCTGATACAAAAATGATATAATTTCTGCTTTATTCTCTCACCTCTTAAAATTAATAAGCTCAATTGCCTTTACCATATTGATGCATTATTTCTTCAGAGGACTAACACCACCGTAAAATTCCACACCTTACCAAGATGCTCATATCTCTCCATGCAATTTAATATAGTACATTTTATGGGCAAAATACTGTCAAATTTATGACTCTCGCCCTCTCAATTTTGCAGTTGGTTCACAACACACTAATATATAATTAAGGACTTTTAATTGAGTGCTTTAATGGCCACTCTCTTTACACAACTGGAATCTATCGCCTTACTTTCCTTCACCATCCAGGTATTCTTCACTTCAATTTTTAAGGGGGAATCTACCTTAGGTCTTTAGGTTAATTTTGTACAATACCCTTTATGCCATAACAATATTTACACCAAAGAAAATAGTTTATGGAATCCTTGGTATTATAAACAGGTTTACCATGGTATAGCGATTGCAGTCAAGGGTAACGCATGCAACACACCGCTGCGGCGGCTCGTAAAAAACAAAAAAAGTTACCTTTCTCGTTTTATGCGAACGTAATGTCTTCTTTTGCTGATACTTGTTTTATTAAGTTATCATTGAATACAATATCGCATCAATATGGAGTGATATTTCACTCTGGAGGCTGAGAATTGGAACTTTCTCCCACCCAAAAATATGGCGTTGTGTACAGGTAGATGGAAAATACAGGCCATAGGTAAGACGGGTGTTGGATATTTTGCTACCGCTATGATGTACACCGTGATACTGGAACTGGTATACTGGGGCCGTATAGCGGTAGACCATGGTTGTAATGCGTATTTGTACAGCGCAGAACAATACTACGGATTTTCACTGACCTTTTGATATGGTACTGGACAATGCTATTGACTTTAACAGCCTGTTTACAGCCAGTTGTCTTGCCGATAGTTGAGAGGATGGAAATACTGAGATCAGTTGATGACGTCGCGAAACTGGGACTTGTACTTTTATTCTGCTGCCCAAACGATGTTGAAACGAATCGTGGCCCTGGAAGTGAATCGCGACTAAACGGAAATTACGGAGTAAATGGGAGATTGGTAGGGCCTAGCAGGTATTGAGGGAATGAGAACAACAATGGCAACCTTTCTGATAAACTGTCATCATTGCATGACTCGGTGCTGAAATGAAGGAAAAGTAGAAGGAAATCAGAAAAATTAGGTAAACTCGATGTATTGGAAGAAGATTTGCGTAGAACCGAGAGGAGTTGGAAATCGGTTGTTAATGCCAAACAAAGGCAACGATCGCTAAATGAACTTGAGGATCGTAATCGTAGAACCTAAACCTGATTCGTCTCAGGGATTGAACAAGAAAAAGGTGAAAACTGGCGACCAAACTGAACAGAAAGTCAGAAAGGGAATCAATGACAAAATGACCTTGAATGATCTGTGCATGGTAGGGATTAGAGAGCTCATCGCATACGATAGGGACGAATTTAAATGGGAGTAAACCGATAGTTGTCATGTTTTCAGAGTTTAAGGACAAAAACACTGTTCTGAGAAACTCATCTCGATGAGATAGTGGTTTACAGAAACTTGGTCTCGTAAAGAATGAGTTGTTACCTTTGTTACTAATTATGGTGTAATGCATGTGATGGTGAAAAAACCTAAAAGAGTCGAATAGCAGGTGGCGTTGGTATTCTTATAAAACGGACCTAGTTTGATGTATTAAACTATAGGTACAAAGCAGAAAGATTCGTTTTTCTTTTGTGAATAAGGCGTTGTTTGGTCTTAAAAAATGAATCGTTATGGGAGTTGTATACATACCCCCAATTGACTTGAAAGACATGTTAGAAATTTAAATTTGAAGATATTCCTGAATGAAACTGCACGGACTTAAGGGCATCTTATCCTAATGCTGATTTTATGATTTTCAGGCGATATAATGCGCGTATGCTATTGAAAAAGATATCTTGTTGACTGACTCTTTTAATTTTATCCCAGGTACTGAGTCATTTGATGATTATGATAATTCTCGGAAAGTTTTCGACGTTCTAAAGATCAGGAAATCAATGCCTGGGGTAGGGAATTGCTTGATTTATGTAAATTTTCAAACATTTAATTATGATTGGTCGGTCTGTGAAAGATAAAGAGGGTGAATTTACTTTTGTTGGTCACCAGGGTACGAGTCTTGTTGATATGCTGTGAGAGCTTTTATCCGTTAGTAATAGACTTTGAAAGTCGGTTGTTGTTCTGAATCTATCCATATGCCCATCACCTGGAGTTTAAATACAAATATTTCTGATAAACAGGTGTATCAAACTTGATGATAGTACATGTATGGGCATGAAAGGTATACAAGTGCGCACAGGTAATTTGCCTCGGCGAGTTAACAATAACTTTCCTCAAATGAAGTACTGGTATTATAGGCGAAGCACGGTGTATAGACCCAAGAACAATTAATACTGGGGATATTAACTATGCTTTATCACAGCTCATTGGTGCGCTTAAATATGCTGCGTGTAATATGATTTGTAACCCAAACCGTCTGGGTAACAAGGTCCAAGAATAATAGCTGGTTTGTGATGAATGTAGAAATTGAAACGAAAGAAAGGGCAATTGTGAGAAAATTGGAATTACAAAAGGTGATAGTGCGTTGCGAATTACATTGATTGCGTCCGAAGTATAAAAATATGTGTAGATGTAAAAGAATTGTGTACATAAGAAGTGACAAAGTGAGTTGCTGATAAGGTCATGACCCCACCAACTCTGGGATCTTTAAGCAGATTTATAAACAAAGTCAGGTCAGAGGTCAAAATACTTTGAGATAGATGTCGGGTTTCGATCTGTTAAGATGTCTTCCAACGTGATGTTATACTCAGATTGCCATAACAATGATGTTGAAGAGAATTTGTTAAAGGAAAATCGTGATGTGATGATTTAATGCTCAATTGAAAGCAGCAGGAAAATATTCAAGCGGTTTCAAACATGAAACTAAAAAACGCGTCGGACCGGTGGGCTCCAAGTGAGTGTTATAAATTCTCTCTTGATATTGTTTGCAATGTTGGATAAATTTTAATTTATTTTTAATACAGCAAAAATCGGATCATGGACAAGAGTAGTATAATTTCAAAGATTAAGAAGGTGAGGATTCAAATGACCCCTCCAATTATAGACCCATTTCTCTTTTGATATTCATTAGAAACAAAAAAAACCCTTTGGTACTATTCTAAATAACAGGGCTGTAGTCATGGTGTGAAACGTGATTAAACATTATACCAGAAAATCAATCGGGGTTAGAAAAGGTATAGGACAATCGATAATGTATTTACTCTTTATGTATCATTCAAAGCTGCTTTCAAGAAAGCGTGGTTAAATGCTATTTATGTATGTTGATTTTTCATGTGCTTTTGATAGCGTACCAAGAGATAAGCTGCAAAAAATTATAGGGAAATGGTGTTTCTGGTAAACATGTATTCTATTCTTAGCAGCTTGATGATGTCTAAAATCTGTGTGAAATGTGTTTACGCGTTAAAGTATTTTGAATGTCCTTGTGGCCTTCGTCAAGGGTGTCAATTAGGTCCCCTCTCTTTCTCAGTTTTTATCAGTGAACTTTCAAGACTTTTGATATTCATGGTGGTCGCGGTATACAGCTCGATGATTGCCAACTGAAGTTAAAGCATCTATTGTTATGCAGATGAGATGTTTCTTGTGCAGATTCAGTGGGTGGTTTGTAAGAAAACCACATAGAATTCTTGAAAAGTTTCTGTGATTAACTGGGGGATGAAAGTTAACATTGGTATGACTAAGATCATCCTTAACAGTAAGGGGCAAGTGGGCAAGTTTGAAAGTGCAATTTAAAGGGACATATGAAATTGTTAACTCCGATAAATATCTTGGTTTGATGTTAACAACCGGAAATACCTTTACACAAGCTACAACAACACTTGCAATTCAAACCACGGGCAATGGGGCGTGGAGAGCGCAATGAAAAAGATGGTGTTTTCCATACGCGGCATATTTTAAAAGTTTGCTTCTGTTATTGCGCCTATACTGCAGCTATGGCGCTGCAGATGTGGGATTTCAAAGATATGACTCAATTGAAAAGGTTCATCTCAAAGCTGGTAAAAGTTTTTAGGAGGTACATACAAACCTCTAATAGTGTAAATTAGGAGAACTGGGGAAGACCTACCATGTATGTTTTTCAAGTCGTTTGTTGTATACACTGAGTTAAAATAATATAGTCTGATGAGCGATATCCAAAGAAAAGTTATGAAATGCTTTTCAAATTAGACCAACGTGGTATCTCAACTTGGGCTACACATATCCCAGTATCTATTAAATACTACTGGTTTGGTGTAGTGTGGTTATCACAGGGAGTTGGTAGATTATAATCAATCTTAGACATTTTTGCCACAAGAGTTAGGGACGTTTCATTTCACAACGTTTCCGATATCAGTTCACGAAGTAAATTAAGATCCTATAGTCAGTTTAAAACTCTATAGCACCTGAAAAATACCTTGTGTATTCAAGATGTTAGTAAAAGAGGGCGATGACAAACTAAGGTGTTCTGATCATCCTCTCTGGATCGAAACAGGAAAGATGCAAAAATAGTAATGCCACAGAGCGGCTTTGATGTGCAATGATTGGAAATTTGAGGATGGATTTCACTTTGTTAGTTTTGCTCTTTTATTTCAGATTGTAGGACATAAATATATCCCCGATATATGGGTTAACCAACTTTTTTTTTAAATGTTCAATTTTAAATGCCGACATAACTGACGAGAAGAGGAGATAGAAAAGAGCGGAGAAAACAGAAGAGAGGCGAAAGAAAAAAGCGAAATCGGGGCCCGCAGATACGAAAGGAGAAGAAGAAGAGGGGCGAACAAGAAGAAGGGAAAAGAAAGAAAGAGAGAAAGAAGGAGATAGAAAGAGGAACAACTCATCCTCCTTCTTGCCCCGGGGCCCTATCCCCTTAAGTTTCTTGAAACTATGAAAAGGTGAACAATATTAAAATTATCTAGACACTTACTGATAGGTTTCTGTGCTCTTAAACTCGGGTATGATATATAAGCTAATTAAAACATGTGGACTTATTATAATAATAGTTTAATTCCAAATTGTATTAACAATTGTTTCATATAAAAAAGTACTTTTGCCTTCATGTCTTACAATGAAGTACCAGGTCATTGTTTGTATTATGGGCGGGGCCTAAATACTGATAAAGCTTCATACTGATACTAGCTATTTATGGTCTTCATATGTTGATTGACAAACCAAGAGAAAATATAATGAAAATGGCCGCCATTTTGAAATCCAAGATGGCGGCCATAACCAAAGTACTTACAACTTGGGCAGTTGTTTTTTTATATAATCTAAAGTGTCAAAAAGCATTGGTATTGCTACCATTTTTAGTTTTATATGTTGCTCGCAAGCCAAGATATAGATCAAAATATATGAAATGGCAGCCATTTTGAAATCCAAGATGGCTGCCATAACCAAAGTACTTACAACTAAGACAAGTGTTTTTATAAAATCATTAGTATCACAAACGTGGGTATTGCTACCATTTTAGCATTGGTATATTGCTCGCAAGCCAAGATATAGATCAAAACATAATGAAAATGGCAGCCATTTTGAAATTCAAGATGGCCACCATAACCAAAGTACTTACAACTTAGGCAAGTGTTTTTATAGAATCCTAGTATCACAAACATGGGTGTTGCCGCCATTTTTAGCTTTGTATGTTGCTCCAAAGCTGAGATATAGGGGGAAATTTAATGAAAATGGTAGCCATTTTGAAATTCAAGATGGCTGCCTTCTGTCGCACTTCCAAAATTGGCAACAAGGATTTTCTTGTTCCTTGACATGTCTAGAACATGTCTAGGTAGGTGGCACCTTCTAATCATTAAAATTCCACGGGACGTTATTTTGGTCAATTTGCCCCCCCCCCCCCACTATATATCCTGTATCTCCTGTCCGAATAATTTTTAATCCTGTTGACCTGAGTGCAGAATAAATCTGAGGTCACTGATAGGTAGATGAGGGTAGTCTGACTTTTGTTTGCAGGGTTTCAGAGTGACCTGAAAGGTCTAAGGTCATGTAGAGGTCAATTTGCATGAAAATACCCTATGACCACAACATTTGGTCAAAAGGACCGCTGACCTGAGCACAACAAACCTGCGATCAAAGGTCACATACAGGTCAAAGGTCACACACGGGGGGGTCATTATGCTTTGATATGTATGGGGGCTTACATGTATATTTGGCATGAAGATAGAGGACAGTCTGTTTTTTTGTCAGAGTTTCAGAGTGACCCAAAAGGTCAAAGTCATCTAGAGGTCAATTTGCATAGAAATGCCTAAGATAGGTTGAAAATGTAAAATTGAGCTCAATTGAAAAGTTGAAGTCATGGTGGGAAAAACTTATCTAGGAAGCTCCTTCCTGGGAAATTTGACCATTTTAGAAGGAAATATGCATTTTTTCCCGCCCTGGTTGAAAGTTCAATTGGAACCAAACTTGAGTCATAGGTGCTCTGATTTGTTGATGAGGTCCAAAGTCATATGCCAAGGTCAAAGGTCATGTGAGGTCAAGTTGTAACCAAACTTGGTTTATGAATATTGCATACAAACTCTTACTTGTTTATGAGGTCAAAGGTCACATCAAGGTCAACAGTCATATGAGGCCTATCATTTACAAACCGCAGCGGCATGCAATACATGCAGTCCGAGGAACCAATGTATTTTTTATATAGCACTTAATCCCCATAATCAGGCTCAAAGCACTGTTGAAGTAATTTATTATAATGCCGACGTCAATAAATCGTCACAATCATTTAGCTTCATTTAGGTGGCTGCTCAAAGACTTGCCTTACAACTTACAAGCACACGAGCCTATCAGCACTTAGATTGTAATATTCAATGGCGTAACCAGGGGGGCAGACTTCCCCCCTCCCCAGACAACTAAAATGGGGGCGAGAAAAAGAAATGGGGAGAAAAGAAGGGGAAGGATAGGGAGAAAGAGAAGAAAAGGGGAAAGAGGAGGGAAAAGAGGAAAGGAGAGAAAAGGGATGGAGGGGGAGAAAGAGAAGGTAAAATGGAAGAAGGGGAGAAAAGAAAGGGAAGGAGAGGAAGAAAGAGATTAAAAGGGGAAAGAGGAGGGAAAAGAGGAAAGGAGAGAAAAGGGATGGAGGGGGAGAAAGAGAAGGTAAATGAAGAAGGGGACTTCAGGAGAAAGGAATATGATTCTGTGCGTGCATCCAGGCTGACATAGTCTGTCCTGTCCCCGCCCCCCTTCAAAATTTAGAGCCGACTGGAAAAAAATATGGGTCTAATGGGAAAAATTGAAGCTGTAACAGCAATCGGGGAAACTTCTTGAGTCTTGCCCCCCGGAAGCTCAGGTCTGGTAACACGCCTGGTAATATTCCTCATAGCAGCTCCCTAGATTTCGCTTGGGTCAACAAGGAAATTGAGATTAGGTATCTTGCCCAGGGACAAACATTTTAACTGTCTAATGGTCATGAGTCCTTTTTCCACTGGACCACACATGCTCTTTCCAATTGGACCACACATGCTTTTTCCAAAATTCCCCCAACTGGCAAAACCAAACTCATTACTGGGGGAAACACACCCCCTTGCGCACATTACTGTTTTAAAAGACAAATTTTATTTGCTTTTGCTTCACTAATCAATGCTGTTTTTTTTTTCAGATTGTATAGAGTTTCTTATACTCATCAAGTGATTATTCACCACAGCAGACTAACATACAAGTACTGTAAATTTGATCAGCTCTTTCCCAATCACCATTCAGTGCAGATGTGGAAAAGAGCCATCTCTTCATTCCTCAGGTAAGTTTTTACATCAGTAAGGCAAGGCCAGAGTTTATCATCTGTTTTTTTGTCTCGCCTGAACTTTGTTCAGCAGAGACTTAGTAATCACTTTTCTGTCTGTCTGTCTGTCCATCTGTCTGTCTGTCTGTCTGTCATGCTGTCTGTCTGTGCGCCGTCCGTGTTCACTGCTTGTGTACAATTTATCTGGAGTTCCGTAAGGGCTACGACGATGTAACTTGGTGGAAAGAAGCGGGTCCATGAGTTCTCGACCTCTAATTAGTACCTAATTTGAATAATTTACGAAAATGTTCCCGCAAGGCTTGTGTACAAGTTTTCTGGAGTTCCGTAAGGCATATAATGATGTAACTTGGTGGAAGGGAGCGGGCTGGAGAGTTCTCGAACTGATTAGATTTTGGGCTTATTTCAGGCAAATTAGGTATACAAATTACAAATGAGCTAATTAATATGCAAAAATCAGCGTAATTGCTATAATTTTGAAACGGTACATCGGACACAGAAAATTCCTTCACTGCATGAAAGCCTATCATGGTGCGATCTTTTTTGCAATTTGAAAGTGTACATGTGTGATATAAATGAGCTAATTAAATATGCGTAATTACTGTATCTCTGAAACAGTACATCAGATAGGCAAAATTCCTTCGCTACATGAAAGAATACTATGCCATGCATCTTTTGTGTGAATCATAATTGGGTATTTAATAAAATAAAATATGGGCATAAAATATGCTAATTAAGTGTCTAATTTGCATAATTTAAGAAAAAAAGCTTGTGTACAAGTTATCTGGAGTTAAAGTACCCTCAGATCTACAGAATCAGGCTACAATTACTTGAATGTTCATATATACATATGCTGATCGTCCATGATCAAATTTTTAGGGTTTTGTTCCCCTTTAATGTCTTGATGTCCTGGTGGCAAGTGCCGCAGAAGATCTCCTGCCAGTTGGGTGTAAAGTGAGGAGGGGACTGGGCCTTGGCTCATTTGTTTCACATTAATTCTCACCTTTGGGTGCAAAGAGCCTCTACCCTGGGGTCCAACATGCCTCAAACCAGGTGCCAAATCACTTCACTTCAAATTGGTCAGTCCACTACAATCATGGACATTTGGTTAATGCATGCATATGGTTAATTGGTTTAATGCTTTAAATACAGGGCCCCTGGTTCAGGGCTGACCAATTTGAAGAAAATAATTGGCCATTCATGTCAGTGCTAATTTTGACAAGTGTACATGTATTTAAAAATTACATGGTTGATGTATAATGACGTTCGATGAGTTGTGGTAATAAAGTCCTATCAGTAGGCCGGTGCCCATACCGCAACAAAAATAAGTTTTCCTGGTAAGCCTTTTTTCTATACTGGTTTGTGTGTGACATCTATGGAATTAGTGACTTCAGGAGTTAAGTGGTATAAGTGAAATGAGTGAGGGAGGAGTGTAGCACAGTGGTTAAGGTTATTGGTGCAGAAGGTCCAAGGTTCAAATCTCAGTTGGACCCTGAAATAAATCAATTATCCGCTCTCCTCCATGGCTCCATCTGAAAGATGCGGGGCAGATGAGCCATGACAAAGATCTCTCTTCAGTTAATTCTGATAGGGTGATTCCCATGCTGTCGGAGAACAATAGACCCCGGCGAGCTATCTGTGCGGCTTAGCTGTAAATGCATTCACCTAGATTACAGCTGTTAATGCCAAGATATGCCCCAACATTTAAAAAAAATAAGAGTAAAGCAATTGTATATGTATAAAATGTTTCTCTTTTCTTATACGGTACTGAGTAACTGTATATGGCCATGAGTCGGGCTTTGTACTTTAAACTTTGCTCAATTGATCAGACTTGGGTTTAGATCTAGACAAAAAATAACCAATAATAAGAATGCAGTCATGTGATGTATACGTGTTCTATGTATGTCAGACTGCTTGTGTGCAGCATGCTGTTGCTATGACTGTTCCGGTGTTTTTTTTTTTTTTTAGTTTTCAGTTGTGTGTGTGGTTTCTATTGTTTCCTTGTGGCCTTGGTGTTTCTCTCTATCTTTCTCTCTTTAGGTTGTTTGATTTTAATCAGAGAGACTATTAAATGTACAGGTCTTTTGCACCTTAAAAATTGTGTCTAGCTTATTTTGGGGGCTCTGTATTCCAAGGTGGATATCATGCTCATGTATTTCCCCCTTGAAATATACCTCATTTCAAAATTCTCAAGGATGAGTAAGTGGCATTACTATTGCATAGAAATCATTAAAACATTTTATGCAGACTCTTGCATAAGGTCATATGTAAGCATAGGCCTAAATCCCAGGGAATGAGGTCCATAACCCCCCCCCCCCCCAATATTTTAATGAGGGGGTGGTCCATATGATCATCCCTCAATGTTTATGCCTATGCATGTATTTTTTTTACCTAAATAACTTCATATTTTACCATATTAGTTTAAAATGGTAAATTTCTGCACGTTTTGTGCACATTTTAATATGAATTACATGTACATTTAACGACATTTAGGTCCTAAATGTCCAACCTTTTAGCGCGCTTTGTGTGCATGTACTAGTAACGCCGAATGAGTTTACCTGGCTTCTAATTCCGGTATGCGCACCTACCCAAATTCTTGATAATGTATATCTGCTTAGGTTTGTTTCAAAACCCAACCCATGATCAATCGATAAGCAGTAGTGTGTATGAGCTTATTCCATAAGACTATTGATTCCGTTGATCTAGGTGGTCTCATTGGGTCAAGTTGGCATTTTCTATTTAGGTATTAGAGGCCAGGTTGACCTCTTTTGCATATCTTGTCTGTAAAACTTGTTTCATTCATAAATTTCCATTAACACCATCCCCCCCCATGTCAAAAACAAATTTACACCACTGTATACAAGGTCATATGGGTCTACCTCTGGATTAAAGGAGTTTACCTTTTATACAACACAATCAAAGTTGGTCTAGCAAGGCTAAAATTGCTATAAAAAGGTACAAGTTACCTTGACAGGCATTGGTAGCAGCACTTGGTGTTTTACATTCATTGGTTAGATTCTCTTGTTTGAGGCTCCTTATCCAGGCCCACTTAATTACAATTTTCTTTTCAGTAATCATTTCATATCCCATAGGTTCAATGTAAAGCTTGCCAATATTGCAGATCTGATTGACCAAATGTGTTGCTCCATGAAGTCTTTGAAGAAGGTATTTTTACCTGCACAGAGTGCAGGTCTAGAGTTACCGATGTCTTTCAGTTAATAATTGTGTGTGTGTCACACGCATCGAAGATAATACTCTTAAAATTCACTGTTCACCTGAGGCTTTTGTCCAAATCAAACAAAATAGCCAATAGTTTAACATCACATTAACCTGTATTTTAGTCAATTCCTGAACACTGTATGGCAAAGACAATCATCTTGGCAAGTTTGTCAAATATAATAACACATGTGGAGTTTATTCCCCAATGACCATTATTGGCAGAGTGAGAACTATACTCAGGGACAGAAACCCTTTGACGAGCATGTACCACCTGGTTGTAAAAGAGGGTGGAGCTATCAACGCGTATGACGCATGGTGCGCGTGGTCGGTGACTCAGCAACAGCAGATCGCTTGGTGGTACGCGCTCATCAAAGGGTTTCTGTCCCCGAGTATAGTTGATGTTAAAGCATGACAACTTATCACTTCTTCCAATTCCATGGCAAATTTTCACAGTACGATCATCCTTACACAGTCGAGGAACTCGACTGTGTTTTTCTTCTATACAGTTGCTTTCTTCTTCTTTCTGTCATCATGCTAATATCTCAGACATGCAACATGCTATATTGACCAAAACTGGTGACAAGGACAAGTACATGTATACACACAAACTTTTGACATGACCAGATTGGTGTCAAAGGTCACGATAGGGTCACAGGGATTAACAACGTTAACCATCCAAAAAATCTAGAATTGGCTCAAATCTCGAAACAAATACTGTCATCTTGTAGGACTTGATCAACACTACAAAAAAGTCAATTACGACTTTGTCATATGACGCATAATTTACGGGTCACAGGTCCAAATGCATCAAATTATGTTACATTTTAAATCACTACTCCTTCTACAGATTACATAGTATGATCATGTGACATGTATGTGGTGTAGCCCCATCCCCTACAAAAGTTACTTAATGAATTTTTGATCAAAGGTCATCGGGGGTCATTAAGGTCAAACTCCTTTATTGTGTATAAAATATAACTAGATGCAGCTGAAATTTGACTGAAATGATCCTTATGACATTCTAAACATGTTGAAAATATTTTTGAGGTCAAAGGTCATTAAGGGGTCAAAGGTCAAATTTTTCAAAAGTTCCGATTAAGCTGAAATTTGACTGAAATAATCGTGATGACATTCTAAACATGTTGAAAATATTTTCGAGGTCAAAGGTCATTAAGGGGTCAAAGGTCAAATTTTCCAAATGCTCCGATTGAGCTGAAATTTGACTGAAATGATCCTTATGACATTCTAAACATGTTGAAAATTAAATATGTCTAAAATATTTTTCGAAATCAAAGGTCATTTAGGGTCAAAGGTCTCTGCCTCGACTGTTTAGATCTGTCTCCAGATCTAGTTTATTTTTTGATAGTCTGAATGGAATACATCTCAGAATATTCCATTAGCTTCATGCAGATCTGCTAACATTTGGCTGATTTGATTTTTTTAACAGTCGTCTTCATAGTAAACAAATTATAGCATGCAAATGTAGGATTTTTCCCAAAAAGAGGAGATTTTCCCTCCTTTGGTATACAAAATTGTGCATATGGGCATGTGTGTATGGCTGGAAAAACAAAATAACTCATATGAACGGGCCAAAAAAAATAGAACAAATTCTTTACCCTTTGAATCCATTCAAAATTAAACCTTTTCTACTTAATGTTGATTAATTGATTGCAACTTATGTCAAGAAAAAGACATTCATTGTGCAGGTAACAAGATTTTAATGAGCTTGTTTCTCAATATTGTAGGTGGGTTATGGCTTCAGCTCAAACAAAATCTTTAATACAAAATGGAATGTGTATGAACACTGTAGGAAGGTTGACTCAAAACTGAAATTCCAATTTATGTAGATTGAGATTCATAGTTTTCACATGTGTTGTTTACAGGGTTGCTCCACAGGATGATGAAAATAACAGCAAGGCTTCAAATGATCATTAGAGTGTAATTGGTCAAGGACAAATGCATACTGGATGAACTTGTTAAACTGAAGGCTAGAATGTCCTTAAAGGGGCATTTCATAATCCACAAATTAATCGAACATCTTACCTAAAAAAAAAAGAAATTGATTTTTTATCCTCCCAGTGGCTTTAGCCAGAAGAGGGATTTTCCTATAGTAGATTCTGGTGGCAGCATCGTCAGCATCAGCAACTGTCTCCACAAATGAGTTGCTGTGCTGCCCAGGTCTAATGGACCCATGACTCTTGCACCAAAGGAAGTATCACAACATCTGGTGTGAGATACAGGTCTGTAGGTCAAAGGTCATATCTATGACCCTCTTGAATGCCGTGTAAAATCCCAAGGTCACTGCTTTGCAAACAAGTTCACGTCTCGCTTACTCTTATACACATTGACCGATTAACATCATACTTAGTCAATGGAATCACTGGCCCAAGACAAATTGATCTCTAATGATCAAACTCTGTGAACTTTAACACCATTTTGTAAAATATCTTTCAAATGCATTTTCCTTGGTAAATTAGGTGCTGCATTCAGCAAACTTAATCAAAAGGACCACTGACCCCAGGTTTATACAGGGTAATTACACCAACTGGTCTCCAATGACCCCTATGTCACCTTTGACCCAGGGGATCTCACAACTTGCAGTACTTTCATATCTTTGAGGACTGTCAGTTTTAAGGGGCCTATTGAAGAATCACAAAATGTATTGCTCCTTTAAACATTTGACTAAGATAGCATGCTGGTAAAGTCAACTTTGGTGCATCAGAAAAAAAGGGGCATATAAAATTCAAGTCTGTGAGTCATGACACATTCAAATGGGAAACATTATCTAGGAAGGAACATAATTTTCAACTGTTCCGCTCCAGGAGTACTTAATCAGTCACATATTACATTGCATTTATACATTGCATTTCATGGTTTTGGCACCTTCATTTATTTTTATGATTAAAGGCGACATAAAACTCATTAATTATGGGCTTAATACCCTAATACCATCCCATGTGGTTGTGGCTATTCAGGAATTTAAAGTTATGTTAAAAGTGTATTTTGTGATTGTGACACCTACACATTAATTTATGTGTATGGTTCAATGGGTATAAAAAGAACTTATATTCAATAAGTGTTAATTAGTTCTAATGGTGCATGTTACTTGTTATGAGTAAATGTTTGTATTGAGTACCTTAGAGACCACTGTGTTGTAATTTCTCTCCGATGGATTATGAATTGCCCCTCTAACTTTTAAAATCATCCGCAAAATTTTTATG
Source organism: Ophioderma brevispina (assembly GCA_023653785.1). Lineage (NCBI taxonomy): Eukaryota > Metazoa > Echinodermata > Ophiuroidea > Amphilepidida > Ophiodermatidae > Ophioderma > Ophioderma brevispina. The sequence continues at coordinate 16,891 of JAMKCH010009309.1, forward strand.
TACGCAGGTGTTTTCAGTACAAATGAAGCACACAAAAGTTAGATCTTACTGGTGAATGGGCAAGTAATACGGGGTCATTATGATATTATTTCCCAGTTGTAGAAGAACATTGGGCTATTCCAGATAAATTCCATAACCCCCCTATGGAAGGCAACGATCAATAACCGATAGAATTCCAGTTTTGCCTTCCATAGGGTAGGTATGGATTTCATTTGTAATGGCCCATGGTCAACTAAGACGCGTGCCGCAAAACTTCAGACGGGTGTTACGTAACTTGTTTGTACCATCTAGATGCCCAGGTTAAGGTCATACATATAACTCTCTCTCTTTCCCTCCTACCAAGTTCGGTGACCTGTGGCGTTCATGTGAAGGCTTAGGCGATGACCTAACCCTTTCTGCTCCTGTGATCAATGGCAATTGGTGTGTACTCAAACGCCAATGTAGACTACAGGTAACACTCAATCTCTCATCCAACGTTCAGTGACCTATGCTACTAATCCGAGTCAGAGTGTTGGACTTTCAATTGAACCTTTTGGGTTCGGGACCCACGCGGTGATCGCAGAACTTGTGTTTTTTTTTTTCTATTTTATAATATGCATTCTATCCATTACGAAATGATCCAACTAGTGCCTTTTTTTGTGGCTCAAAAAAGCCATCAGACACCCCTATACTGCCCACATTAAAAATTTCGGGTCGCCAATGCCTAGTAGCGGTCCCACGCTACAGCGGTACCCCAACCAAATGACGTCACTGGCGACCAGAATCCCTTGCGCCCTCTTTTTGGTGTCCTCAGTAGGGTCGCCATGTTAATTTTTTTAACTGGGATTTAAACACACAATTAATTGTCCCCATCATCGCCGCCGTTTTATTGGAGACTAAGATCTAATATTTCATATCTGAATAAGTCTACGTTCTCTATGGCCTGATCAGTTTGGATGATGTTGTGTTTATTAGGGTTGCACGACATGGGCTTTTATAGTAGTCGACTAGTCGCCCCCCCAAATAGTCACGACTACGACTATCTGGCGACTATCAAAATGTCTAAATTTTCGCGAAATTTTTTTCAGAATACATGAAAACCATCATTTACCATGCACTGTTGAACAGTATTCACGGTACGATTAAGGACATTGTCGGGGACATTGTACATACTTTTGACGAGTGACAACACAATAAACACACTTATTTCAAGCTCACGATTTTGCAAATTTCGAGTTTTTTTTTTTTCGCGCGCACCAAAAATCAAATTTTTCGCGACAAATCTGCGCTGGAAATGCGCCGAATCTGCGTAATTACTCACCTAAAAGGGTCATAGTAGACAACCATATCCATTTACATAAGTGTAAATAAATTAATCAATCCGATCAGTTGGATGAAATATGTAAAAATTGTTGCCTATAATCCATGATCCCAGTCGATACGTTCCTACTTGACCTCTCTAAAACATATATTTAAAACCCATATACCGCAATAGTGGCAATCACATGCAGCACAGAGACGGCTCTCTCTCTAGGCAGTTGTTTTGTGCTTTTGTGTCTTCCCATTGATATTTACATAAAGCAACTACCCTCCACCACTCCTCAACCCCCATTAAATTGAATGGATCAATCCAAACATTGGAAAGTACACAACAGTTTCATTCATATGTTATATCAGAGGGGGGTCTGCCATTGCAAGTCACTAGAATAAAACAACGGTAATTAAGTCCAGATATTTTATAACAAAATCAGTAAGAATAGACCAACCTAGATTTGAACAAAACCCAAACAAATGATCGTCGTGGGTTTTTCATAACTCAAATAAGTAATTTTATCCTTACCCAACCAATTACCCGGTCTATCTTAACCTTATACTTGTAAGCGACCTTTGAACGTCATTACCTGAGGAACCGGACCACTGTTTCATTTCGAACGGAGTGTCTCATGAAAACATCATCCTGAAAATTACCCAATCGCCATAGTGGGGTCCCGCCTGCATTTTAGCTGCCTCCCACAGGCCTGGCGCCGAAATTCGAACGAATTAGCCTTTAGAAGCTAATAACAATAAATTAGTTAAGAATAATTTACTGGTATGCAAATTTAGGATAAGAATTACAGGTGAGTGATAATTATGTGAGTCATGACTGAAAGGTTCCTAAAAAGATCAGTATAGTTCCAAACTGTTATTTTACTGTCTTGGGGATTTCCCAGCTAGCCGCCATTCGCAATCAGCTCAGGACAGTGCAGGGGTGAACCCAGGGTTGAAGCAAATCATGCGGGGAATTGTACCAGCTAAAATCTTGACTAATCCTGGATTTCTCCTACTCTCCAATTGTGCATTTTATAAAGATAGCAGTACCTTCCCAAGGTCGGTAATATGCTTCAAAACTAACTTTTTCTTCCTCCTCCTTGTGCGATGCGTAATACTTCCGATATTGTGCATGCATCCACTGAAATATTTACCAATGTCGACTATTGCAAACAAATTCGTATTCGCGACTATGGCCAATAGTCTCGACGACGCTACCATATCGACTATAGTCGTGCAACCCTCTTTGGGGGGTTGATGGTGTTTTAAGACTTTTCAAGATCGATGATCGGAGGTTCAGAATTCAGCAGTTCAGAATTGGAAAGCTGTTGACATAATATCAGATATTAATATTAGTGTTATCCCATTACAATGGTTTCCCCCGCCCGCGAGCTCAGCCTCTTTTTTCGCGCTGCTCGTACTACGGGTGGTAAGTGGGCTTATTCCTTGACCAGGTTTAGCTCCCCCCTACCTAGCCACACTTCGACCTCGCCGGGCATTATTGGGGATATGTGTGTCCCTATGTCGTGTCGGCTCCCTTGCATTAAGTTTCAATTTTTCGCCCTTGGTCGATAGCCTCGCGGTGCAAACATGTCATTTGTGTTCTTCAATGTTCTACCTGCTTTTGCCGATGAATCTCAAAATTTTTCTTAAATTTGTTTGGGGGGGGGCTCCCCCCTGTTTCTTCTTCCTTCCGTCTTGTCTCCTGGCCTTATTCTGTTACACCCTTTGGATTTCCTGGTTCCACGCAGGTTTACAACGTTCGTACCTACCTTTATGGTTACAAAGTATTCTTTTTCTCTTTCTTCTTGATGTTGCAACACCATGAATCCACCGCCTACACCGGAGGTGATACGAAGATGTTCAAGCCCACTCAAGGATTCCTCTTCTTCGAAACAGACAAAGATCGCATGAGCTATGTGTGAATGTAGAACGTGTACAAGAAATAATCCTTGTACATTCACAAGGGTGGTCAGAATTGAAAATTCAGAAACGCATGTACTAACTGATTGGATGAATTGGATGTATATGGAGAGGCAAATTAAAGAAAACATAAGGCTAAGGCTAAGACCATAATCCCTTCTCTCCTCCGTTCGGGGCATCTCCCTCACTCCGGGTCATCCGCCGTTGAAGTCTCTACCCCGACCTCTCGACCTCACCTAAAGAAGTCAAGAGTACACAATTCTAACCTTCGAATCCTAGTCTCCAGCGATTTTTACGACGGTGCCACGGAGGCCTTCAAACATTTAAATAGGGGCTAACACCGTCCAGCCACTCCGCAGTGTATTCACGATAAAGGTGGGCCAGTTAGTGACGTTAACCCAGGTGGAATAAGTGATTATTTACGATTGGCTTGTCACAAATCCATCCACCCCTTCCATTCACAGTGATTGGACGATTTCAACAGTTAGTAGTCCGACGTTGCCGCCTCATTATAAGTCTAAAGAAAATCCAGCCATGGCTTTTTGACGGCTTCTATTCATTCAAGTGATCCGACACCTTGCAGTCTTAATCAAACGGGAAAGAACTTCTGCCTCAGTTCATTGATGATTCATCATACCTAGACCATCAGGCTGGCACGTATTCCCATGGAGGGAATGATAAACAACTTCAATCCACCAGCGCCTGGCTCTACAGATGTTTTATGATAATGAGATGAGGGCGACTTCCGTGTCGGCGGCGAGTGAAACTCATGACCTGGTTAAACCTATTGATGATGATAGAGTTATTGATAATGTAACCGGTGGTACTCGGGAATTCGGGTCGATTTCCGGAATAGCTTGTGGCTTTGCGTGAAACGATTATATAGAGATTGTTAATGAAAGAGATGATTATACTCCAGAGTCGGCCTACTCCTCCTGACGGCCGTGCACATCTCGTCCCGTGGTGATGACTATTCTATTCACCTAGGGGCCGCCGCTCTAAACCGATGGTGTACGACAAGGTCATGATACTTATTTACAGGAACATATGACTATTATTGGACGGAGTTAGTTATTCTTCAACGAGGGTCCAGACATATTCCTCCCCCCGACTCCAAGAAAGTTAAAGTTGTTTGATGTCTGTGTCAACGATAAAGAATGTTTTCTCCTTCTACTCCACGTACTTCCAAGTCTCACTGTTTCCGGTTCTTCCATTCGTTCATCTAGACATTCTGCGGCGGGCCGTCGCCCCGTCGTTCCCCCCCGGACAGAAACTTCATCCGTTTCCTTCCGCCTATTCACGATCGTGTCCGCCGTCTTCAGCTCAGCTGTTTGTTCTCCGTCGGCTTACCAATCTACCCACTCGACCAGCCTGTGTCATTCTTCCAGAAAGGGTTCTCTCCTTCTCGATTCTCTTATCTGATACCATGAAAGATAAGGATCATTCTTCTACTCTACTTCCTGTAGTACTTCCGCTCACCTTCCAAGATCGCAGTCCCCACTACGAAGCCATCCAGTGATATCACCGGAGAAGACGCTCTGAAGATAAAGATTTGAATTGTTACTTAAAATGGATTCTTCTGAGGACATTACAGCCGTCGCAGCCTTCGTTTTTCCTCCCATAGGGTGCCTCTGGTGCTAAGAGACTGTCCTCCTCTCCCTCTAGAAAAGTCTCATTCAAGTAGTCAGAGAAAGCATCATGACTTTTCTAGCCATGACTACCGCAGATCTAGAGGCTCTCCTCATGTTTTCTTCTCCATCCTTCATCTGTCCAAGTCACAGGACCGGAAAGAATTCTTCAGGTTCAAGGCATATTGAAAAGTCTCTCATATGTTCCATTAAATATCCAAGCCTGTTTAGCGGTGAGAATAAGTCATGGTCTTCTCCTCGGCGAACTTGATTCGTACCGACTCCGTTACCTCTGGTGAAAGTGAAATTCCGCTATAGTGGATTTCTTACAAGAAAAGGTCTAAGTTGATTGATGTCTCTGAGAACTCTATATCAAAGCCTAATAGATAAAGTTATTTACTCTTACTCCAAGACGGGAGTTAAGTTATCTTTTCTGATATAAAGAGAATTCCGCCGTGCAACCAGAAGTACTGAATCCCGCATGAGGGGTCGAGCCGTCGCAAGAGGCTGAACATACCTAAAAAATAGGTCGTAGAGGATTATCCTCTTGTGAATCCACTCAATGTGGATTCAATCACAGAAATGAGCTAACCGGATGCTGCCCTCCTACCAGTGTTAACTCCTCGATTAAGCCACCGACACTCAACCATTATCGGCTGATGGTACTCATTCGTTGCACAATCTAGTCAAGTTACTTCAAGTCAAAAGCGCACTAGTGATAATTTGAGCAAAATTCTGATCTGTTTGAGGATACGAATTTAAAGAAATTCCCAAATATTTGGAGCTCCTTATTCCGATGTTGACCTCCTTTATGACGAGAGAATTGAAGACTACGTTACCTATCTCCAGATAGTTACTGCACACCTTTTTGGCGCTGTTTTGGTTCATGTGTGAATTGAAATGTGATTCTGCTGAGACTCCCAAGCTCTACAACTTCCGACCTTGGTTTGGCCGCACAGCATTAATAGAAAACAGTATGAAGCCTATCATTCCTGTTACGACAGACCTAAGACAGCTATTGATCAGGTTCAGAAGTCTAGTTGGACTGATTATCAGAATAAAGAGCTCCCCTTCTCAATGGATCCTGCGTCCTTGTTTCCCTTCAAGTGAGGATATAAAGAAGACTTCTTCTCTGTAACCTTGGTCCCTAACCTGTGCTGGTGATAAAATGAAATCTGAATGAGAAGACTTACAAGCCAATACCATGCCGTCCAGTTGGTGTTGAAGGCGGTTCTTCTAAGAACATAAGGAACCTGTCCATAGAGTTGATTCATGGAACGAGGGCAAAGACGCCGATCTCCGCCATATGGAACAGATACGCAATCAGTGATGGAATGAGAACTTCACATGTAGCCTTGTTGTCTCTTATCCAACCTTATGAACGGTTATTGGAGCCTAATGTAGCTGTGAATCTATTGAAGATGGCCTTTATACTATAGAACTCATCACGTTTCTACAGAGCTTTTCACGAAGAGTGCTTACCAGTTAGTGGCTCGAAGAAGACCAGAATGCTTTGATGTCTTTTACTTTACAGCCCAAGAATTTCTCCTTATGCTTCCCAGAGAAAGATCGCTTTGGAGAACAGTGTCTAGTTTTTAGCTTCTCAGAAAAGAAGTGTGAAAGGCTGCAGATTCAGCTGCCACGAGTCAATAGTAACAAGTTCCAGAGGCTCCTCAAATATAGACCTTCTAGATACGCCCTTATTGATTATGGCTACCGCAGAAGGTCCCTCCGCCTCCAGTTATGGTCCTGCCAATAAGGAATAGAGTTTCTTTCGGAGTCGAATAATGCTTTTAAAGATAGCAATTCCCAACTATAATGCGCTAGACAGTTCAGAAGCTTTTTTTCTTTCCGACTCCCATACTTAGAGGCGCCAAACGTGGCGCGAGTAGGGGGAGGAAAGTACAATTGACTACTACAAACCTCCCTTTGACGCCAGTGGGGGGCCGTCTGGAGTTTTTCCTCCCGGCGTGGTGATCGATAACCTCGGATCAATGGATTCTACAGACGAATTTCAGAAAGTTACCATTTGGAGTTTACCGACCTTCCGCATAAAAGTCAGATTCTGCAATACGCCTATGCCCAAAGAGACTTTAAGGGGCTGATGATATTAAAGAAGGAAATTGAAAGAATTGGCTCTCTTAAAAAATGCACTTTGTTACAATAAATAAGATATTTAATGCTTCTATTTCGATTTTTCTCTTTTTTTTCCTGGCTCCGAAGAAACAGGAGACCTCAGACTTATCATAAATCTACGCCCTCTGAGATTTATTCGACCAAGAGATTTCAGAATGGAAACCCTTTCAGCGGTTTATCAAGAGTTGAAGGAAGAGGGCTGGGTTCGGCGCGACATTGGATTTAACAGACGCCTACCTTCCCTTCCTGTTCCAGTTTTTCCTCTCATCAAAAATGGGGCTCCTTTCTCAGATTTGACACCAGTCTTAATCAATTTCCAATTTCTGCCCATTTTTCGGACTTCAACTGCTTCCCCTTCCTTTACAAACTAGTAAGACATGGCCGCACATCTCAGAAGGAGGGGTATCCAGATTTTCGTCTATCTCGACGATTGGTTGATTTATAGCCCCAAGCAAATCAAGTCTGTTTAAGCAGTTAACTGTGGTTATGAATACGGTGAAAGAGCTGGGCTTTATGATAAACCTAAAGAAATTCAATTCTTATTCAAGCCAGAAAAACCGAGTTCCTAGGAGGCGAGTTTAGACTTGAAAACAGCCAAAGCTTTTTCCAACAGAAGAGAGAATTTCAAGATATTAGGGATTGTATCCTGCTTCAGTCTGAAAGAGGAATTTATCTCCGGCTCATCTATGGCTCCGCTGCTTAGGGATGCTAGCAAGCTTGGTAGACCTTCTACCCTGCGCAGATTGAGGATGAGACTTCCCCAGCTAACACACCTCCGGAGTTACTACAGAGACTACCGTCACGATCTAAACCGTCAAGTACCCTTTATACCTCATGCCAAAGATTGCGACACCTATATGGTTAACCAACACGAAGAATCTTAGGGTGGGAAAGAAGTTCCAGGAGGCTCCTTATCAAGTTATTATAAAACATATGTTCCGAAGACAGGAGGTGAGCATATACATGAGATCCGCACAAAATAAAGGAAGTATGGTCCAAGATGATAGGGAAGCTCCATATAAATGTGTCCTAGAGTTGCTAGCAGTCTAAACCACGCTCTAAAGCGTTTCAAACAAATGATTCTTGGGAATCATGAAAATCAGATCAGACATTCCACTGTTGTTGCCTACATAAATCACCAAGAAGGTACAAAGATTATCCTCCACAGTGCCCTGCAAAACCATCTTCGCGCCTCCTCTCTGGGGTGCCAGTATCATTTAATTACCCCTCACTCGGAACATCTCCCGGAGTCATAAATCTGTATCGCAACAGTCTTTCCAGAGGGCACATCAGCCCAGATGATACTTCCGCGAATCAACCGTGGGAGTGGCATCCAACAGCCTCCATATGCGGATGATTTTTCATCAAAACATTACAGGCCATGAGATCTTTTGCGAACCGCAAAAAATAACCAACTCCCCCGATAACTCTTGTGCTGGAAACTGACGAGAAAGCCTGGTGAAAGACCTGCTTTACAATAAGTTGGGAGAACCTAATGGGCATTCGCCTTTCCATCCACCGATAACATTCTGGCAACAGTAACGACGAAGTTTCAGTCAGCAATCAGGTCATGCAGATGCTGCTTGTACCCCCATTTTGGCCACGTCAGGTTTTGTTTTTGAGGCTGGTCAGCAGGCTGGAAGACCCATCCAGACTGTATCCTTTAAGGCAACCTCTATTGGTGGAACGGAAGAACAGAAGAGTGGTTGCTCCAAAGACTAAAGTCTCTACACGTGACTGTGTGGCCTCTCTCATCAAGCTCGCCTTCAAACGCACAGGTTTTTCAGAAGAAGCTGCTCCCTGGCGACGGGAGCACGAAGGAAGTCTACCACGCCTCCATTTCTCACAATAGCCACTTTCACAATTCAATGTCTGGTCATAAACATAAGGTTGAATTCCGCATCGTGCCTCTGTATGAACGTGCTCACTTCCTGACGTCTCTGTTTTTTCAAGAAAACTCCATGCCCTTGACTATAGGAACTACCTTCGCCTATTTCTATCTACGATCCATGATAGCCCGGACATGAGTAGAGAAATAAGGGTCTCTCGGATCTCTTCACAGGAATTTTTAAATAAACGTCCAACTATTCGGAACCTCACTCCTTCTTGGGATCTTCATTATCCCCAATACGGAGCTGGCGAGCCGTTTGAACCTTGGGAAACAAAGCCCTCCTCCTTAGAACTTGACCAAGAAGACCATTCCGCCTGATTGCCGCTTTCTACCAGAGGGGGTGTTCCGAAATTCATGGCGGTATCTACCGACAAAAGTATATGAGATTCCGACTCTCCAATGTTACTCTACTTCTCGTGGCTGGTTTCATGGCTACAAACTCAGACACTCCATTTTTAGGGCACCACAACCATAGTACTTCCATCACACCACCCAGTGTTCTGTGATCCTTGAGATAAACGCTGGTGTCCAGTCAGACCTCCTAAAGAAAAAAACCGACATTATTACCACCCACACTGCCTTGTTGAGAAATCTATGGATTCTTCATTTCTGACCACCTCCTTATAACACACTAAAACCTTACAAACCTGCAACAAAACAAACATTATCACGCGGGGTCACTTCACCTCATCTCTGATGCGCTTTAAAAGTGAAAGCCTCGTCACTGGACAGTAACATCGCCCTTAACCCTCACGCTCATGAGATAAGAAGATCGGCACACTTGGGCTTTTCACTTAGGAGTGGACATTTCTGATATTATGGAAGCAGTCAGGATGGGAGGACGCCTACTACATTTCAAATATTAATAAGACGTCCTTACTAGTAACCAAACCGTGGCCAAACCCATCCTGGTCAGCAAAGCGTCAGATTAAAGAAGCCATGCATCATTATAATATGCTCCTAAGGTGAGGAGTGCCGGTAAAACTTATTGATCAGTGGGTTTTATGATAGACTATCATGTATTTATGTATCGGCTATACTATGGGGCAAAATTATTTCAGCTTCCATTAAAAGAACACATGGCGAGAAACCCCGCTACTACTGAGACTACCGCTCACTTCCTCCACCTAGTGACAAGTGTGGCAGTCATGCACTAGTTGGATCAGTTCGTAATGTATAGAATGCATAAAATAGAATATTCTCCCAAAGTGGTGAGATTGTTCTATTTTAATGCGTGTATACTTAACGAATGATCCAACTAGTGACCCTCATCCAGGCCCTTCCCCCGCAAGTGGAGAGCCTTGGGGAAGGTACAAAAATGAGCAAGGATTCCTGGTCGCCAGTGACGTCATATGGTTGCGCGTACCGATGCTAGGCTGGGACCGCTACTAGGCGTGGGCGCACCGTAATTTTTAATGTGGCAGTTGGTGTGTCTGATGGCTTTTTGAGCACAAAAAATGCACTAGTTTGGTCATTCGTAGTAACATGCCATGTATAAAATAAACAATCTCACCACAATTTTGGGTGAGTAAATCTGGTTTTTACTGTAAGTCTGTTATAAATAGAGAAATACGATCGGTTTTAAGTGTCATGTGCGCAAATGTGGTGTGGTTGGTGCGTGCGTGCGTGTGTATGTATGTATGTCTGTGCGTGTGGTTGTGTGTTGTAGGTTTGTTAGCTTGTTGGTAAGGAAAATATTTACCATTATCTTTTTTTTTTTTTTTAAGTACAGGTCCCACGCCCTTTTTTCTTCTGAATCGTCATTTTTTTTACATTTTGATTTTAACAAGTTTTTCATTGACCACAAGTTATGATGACACTTTATATAATCTTTAATGGGTGTGGGATGGGGGGGGGGTGAGGTTGGGAGGGGGGTGAGAGGGGGGTGGGCTATTCCAGATAAATTCCATAACCCCCCTATGGAAGGCAACGATCAATAACCGATAGAATTCCAGTTTTGCCTTCCATAGGGTAGGTATGGATTTCATTTATAATGGCCCATTGTGGTATTGGATTATTATCTCATCCTTTGTATACACTAAACAGCTTGGAAAACTCTTGTTTAAGCTGCGGTCTTATAGGTTGCATTGTTTCTGTCTAGTACTTTTTAAGTTGTGAAGTCTCTAGCAATTTGGCCAACAGGCCACGATTTGAGATTAAATGAACATTGATTGTTATTGATTATTATTATAATTTCCTGTGTCAGTTAACCATTAACAAAGTGCTTGTTGTTCTTTCCTGGCTGGGTGATGGCAGTCATATTGTGTTGTCTTTTTGGGTTGTTTTTCTCCTATCCCTTGCTTCACACTATTCTTAAATTTCATTTTAGAAAGAGAATATAACTGAAAACTAACCATACGACAGTGTTCAAGCTTTGACTTGCGTTTGGCGGACACATGTGTGAAAAAAATATTTTAGGGGTGAAAACAGTCAAAATTCTTGATTACTTAAATGTTTCTAAGGGTAAAATGTCATATATTTTCAGATTTTGGCACTTAAAACCCCCATATTTTTCACCGATTTTGAGAACAATTCAGTTTTTTGGCCAATTTTAGCCAAAAATGGCCAATTTCGGGTGACAAAAATTTTGACTTGCTAATTTCCTGTGAGTGTATGAACATGAAAACTACCTAGTAGTGACTAATTCTTTATGCTAATCATGTGACAGGAGTACATTTGTAATATTCAAATCATTAAATGGGATCAATCTATTTCTTTATTTTTGTAACAGGGTTAGAAAGTCGGCGGTCAGGGTGACAATTGATTTGGGAAAAAATGCAATTTTCGCCCAATTTTGTGATTGAAAAAGCCATAACTCCTCAATGATATGAGCTATGGCGATTCTTCTTGTGTCTTTTTGTTCAGTATTTCAATAGCTAAATAGTGATATAAAACTTGACTAAGTTGAATGTACTGAAAAAAAATAAAGCAGTATATGTTACCCCTACCTCTAACATTTCGGAGGGTGTGAAAAAAATAAAGGCCTTCGCCAAAAAAATAAGTCCTTTAAAACTGTGAGGTTTAAGGCTAAACAAATATAAACTTGCTATAGCCAAGACCTCCTTCTAGAGCAAGTTTATATTTGTTTAGCCCTGAGAGTCCCAGTTTTGAAGGACTTATTTTTTTTGCGACCGATTTTTGTTCAAATTTGAGGACTTCGGGCAGAAATATGCCTGTACAGTGCTATGGGAAAAAATTTCAAGTTAATAATTATGCATTTTTTATTTCAGATTCAGTTTCTACACAAAATTTCACCCTAGAAAATGGTATTTTAAGTAGGATATCTTTCCCTTTAAGTTTCCACCATTCTGTCCACCAAACGTAAGTCAAAGCTTGAACGCTGTCATACTGTACAAAATACTAGTACTATTTTTTTTGTTGATGAATTTGACTCTGCGGCATCCATGCCCAGAGATATGTTATTTAAAGAGCAAGTGAGATATCTTTAGTGGGGTTTCAGCAATAGAAGCTGTGCAGTAGCCTGTAGGCAGTGAAAATATTGACCCATTTCTTACAGACAACAATAAAGTAACCATTCATGAAGGTCACTCTACCACAAAATAAGTCACATAGGAAATACACAAATAACCACAAAATAAAGTAACTATTTTATGTGTATTTAGACTGTACTTACTTCAAATATGCAAAATATGGTGTTTTTTATCAACCTTTGATTGAATGCCCTTGAGAGTCAGATCAGTGCATGAGGGGATTTCCTAGAGTTGCTTTATTGGTCCATAAATGTCACCAGACTTTGTCCTATAGTTTTTATCTCAAAATCATTATCATTAAACACATTTGCATTGGTGACACAGAAATGAGCTCAGCTTCAAACTAGTTTAAATTGTCACCAGACATTGATAGCTATTGATCTTGATGTAAATCAATGGTAATATGTTGCTCAAGTATAAAGATGATCTTGTTAGTATAAATAGTAGAGTTGATTTGGTGGGTTTTTTTCAGCCTAAATCTATCATGGAGTTTTGGCATTTGTATTTTATGTGTCCAAACATTTTGTCATTATTTGCAAAGTCAAATTTTATTTCCCTTCTACAAAAGTTCTAGTATGCTGAATTTATTACATGCAGCTGATGCTTTAGTGTTTACTACATCTACATGCTTTAGTAATGCCGCCATTTGTTTTTGTAGCTACATGTGGAACATGTGTAACACTAATTATGCATACATTGTACTGGAACATGCTTTATGAAAGATGTAAAATTCAACTTATTACCTTCAACTTCTGACTTTCAAATGTTTGAAAGGTATTGGACATATGTCTGCTGACTTTACCTTTTCATTTTACAAATCAATTAAATCAGCCAAATTAGTCACTTTTGGTCACTGATGATTTTAATAAGAGACAATTTTTACACAATGGGAAGAAATTATTAATTTGTGAGTATTCAATAAATATTTTATCGAAGACTGCAATTTTTTTGTTTTCATTTCACAATTTTGTGTTTATGTAATCTTTCAAATATATAAAAGATGTGAAATGTTAATAAATATCATTTAAATACAATGTTTTTACATTGTTAATGTTTACGTATCGGTGCCTCCATATCAGTGCCTCGGCTCCCCTGAGCCTATGTTCCACTAAAACTCCCTTAATTAATTCAAGAACCCAACATGCTATCACTAAACTTGGAGTACCATTTTAAAGAATCCATCAAAACAAGCTTTATTTTGATAGATATTTTGCATTGATAGGTACATGTTGTACCACCAGCCGTCTTGGTAGTACCCTACAGTAAAATATTTTAAAAATAACATGAAAAATCCTGCACTAATGAATCGGCTCCAGGCTCCCCCATTTTAGCCACCAATTCAAAACACATGGCCAACTATTACACATTCATGTATCATGAGCTGATTGTGTCATTGTATGTCTTCAATCAACATTATTTCTTGCAAATATTGATTTTCATGATTACATTCTAATGTTGACTTGATTGTCTGATCGTGTGATTCATAGGTTTAGAAGTCACTGGGAATTAAATAGAGGGGCCTATAGTATAGTGCTTTTACCTTGCTCGAGTCAGTGACATCATTGTGTAGTTCAACAGTCGCAGCACTAAATCATGAGTGTTCATTCAAAGCATTGGCGTACAAAATTGCCCCATTTGGTCCATTTTCTGTAAGTCAGTCACCGGTACAACGACTATGCGGAAGTTAAAAACATGTGAAATATCTCCAAAATGCCTTTTTGGATAAAAAAATAAAATAATGGCACGCATGTTTCTTTCACCAATACCAACATTCATGACAAATTTTTAAACAAGATCGGAAGAGTGTAGTGTAGCAACCTTTAAGGCACTTTTTATAATGATTTACCTTGTACATTTCTTAAGGTGGAATTCCCCTTCAGAGGGCTAAAATAAAATCTACAAATTGAAACTGGGGGGGGGGGGGGGGGGGGGGGGGAATCGGGGAAGAAATACTTTTATGGGCCTTTTGTTTGATGACAATTGGAGCTTCCGTTCAAAAGTGATGATCGAAAATGAAACTTTGCAACTGAAATCATTATCATAGTTCTTATGTATGATTGTTTTCTCAGCTGCGATATTTAATTTGTCAAGTAAAAAATCCATATCTCAAAAAGTAAATAAGCTTTTGATCTCTAGTTTCCACAATATTTGTGAAAATTGAAGCACTTATTATTTAATTGATAATAAAAGTAAATAGCATTTCTAAAATATACTAAAACTTAAAAAACAGTGTTTCTAGACTAAATTGCCAATATCGCGAAAGTGAATTTTCGGGACATGTCATCCTTGTAACAAGGATTTCTCAAAAACGATTGACCATAGAGAGATGGGATAAAAGCAAATTAAAATACTTATGGGACTAGGCATGAAATAGAATAATGCCACTTGCCCCAGGAGAACTTGATTTAAGGGGGATCTTTGGTGCACAGTTAGCAAAAATAATTATTTTTTCCTTTCTTGACCAAGGACCCCCCATCTTAAACCAGTCCTTAGGGCTTAGTGGCATTATTCTAGTTCAATGCGTAGTTCAATGAGTATGTTTTAATAGCTTTTATCCCATCTCTTTAAGATATATCGTTTTTGAGAAATCCTTGTTATGAGGATAATATATCGTTAAAACTGACTTTAAAGATATCGCAATTTAGGGCTAGAAAGACTGTTTTTCAAGTTTCTATGATTTAGAAAAGCTTTTTTACTTTTATTATCAATTAGGGAATAAGTGCTTCAATTTTCACAAATAATTGTGAAAACTAGAGATCAAAAGCTTATTTACTTTTGAGATATGAATTTTTTAACTTGAAAAAAATTCAATATCGCAGCTTGAGAAAACAATAAAATCATAAGAAATATGAGAAATATGATACGTGATTCAGTTTGCAAAGTTACATTTTCGAGTCTAACTTTTTAAAGGAAAGCTACGATTGTCGTCAAACAAAAGCAATAGAAAGGTAATTTTCTTCTCATTTTCAATATGTAGTTTTTAGTTTTAGCCCTCTGAAGGGGTAATTCCACCTTAAATTAAACCCAAATGCTGATTTTTGCTGGTCGGACATCTAGTGATTCGAAGGGTGTGACGTTGTGCTGTCATCGGATGTTTTCCCCTTGAGAGACCTGTTGTTGATAATTGACGGTATGTCATTTACCGTCTGGGGGATTGAAAATTTTAGACTGCTGTGTACATATTTGCTCCTCAGAAGACCACCGAAAACAGATTGCTGCTTGCTTCTTGAACTGCCGGTCTGACATTAATGTTTGAAATTAGTGCAAAATTCTCACTAGAGGGTAAATTACACGTGTATAAGCACACATGCCGATCACGACTGGTCGGACATCTAGTGTTCCGAAGGGTTTGCTGATGAGTGTCGGTTTGACTCTTTCCCAACAGGAGCTTGAAGTCTTGTAGGTTTAATAAGAAGGAGACTGTTATTTTTAAACAAAATTATATTTCTGTGATTAAAAAAAAAATACTTCCCTATTTATGACACACAGTCCTTCAAATAAACAAAATTATATTTCTGTGATTAAAAAAAAAATACTTCCCTATTTATGACACACAGTCCTTCAAATTTACTGTATAACCCATTATTTTCACACACAAAGAATTTTTCTGTTCAGGTTCTTGAGCTTTTATTTTTGTCCCCACCAAACAAGTCTGTGTGTGTTTTCATGGTAAAAATGTTAATGCTTTGTGTTGGCTCTCAAATGCTTGTCTTTCAAATGTATTTGGCCCTCTTCGGCATACAGACAGATATATTTGAGGACCCCTGGATTAAAAGTGCTGTGATATTTTGTTTGTGTGCCCTCTAGGCAATCATGGTAAAACCCAAGAACAAGTGCCTTGACTGGAATGGAGTTTGAACATACAACCTTTATGTCAAAAGTCCATTGTCCTATTAAACTGTACATCACCTTACAAACACAAAGATACTGCTGTTATGCCTATTATATTATATTGCAGAGCCTTTTGATGATACGTGACATTCCAATCTAAAAAAATAATGTCACTTACAATTCTTCTCTTAACATATTTTTCTTTTCATCCAGGTATAACCAAAACCTTCCAAAGCATGTCTCCTCACAGCTAACATTTAATCGTCACCTGAATGTCTCACAGACAGCAGAAGCTCTTAGACCATTTCTCTTTGCTGTTCATCCTGACTTTTTTGGACAACATCCCAAAGAAAGAGTAAGTTCTTTTAAAATTTGTATTGCACAGGTTACCTTTGGTATGTATTTTTTAAGTGAATGTTTTTTTCCCTTAGTGGTGTTAGAAAAAGATTTGAAATCTTTTGAAAGAGTAACACCAATAAAATGCTGGATTTTGTGTAACCTAGGTTATCAAAATACCACAACTTGTGTGTTGTCAGCGTGTGCCCAGGGGGTGGCTTTGGGGGCTCAATGCCCCAGGTTTTCAGGGAAAATGTGAAAAATCAGCCTTTTAGGGCACATTTCAGCTGCTCAGCCCCAGGGTTTATGGTTTCTGGGCACACCTCTGGTTGTTACCCAATCTACAGTTTGAGGAAATCTTTGTTTATCTATAAAAAATGATTACATAAATTGACAAACATGGTAAATATCTGTAGAGTTTCAATGTGTGCTAATGTAGCTACAGAGAAATCTTTGATCCATGAACAGTTGACCCAAGTTGGTAATTTGGTGTTTTTGTGGGCCGCCAGCTATGCTGGCAAGACCACTTTGCAATCTGTTGTGCATGTGTATGTATTTATGTATGTATGTGTCACTAAAATGTTAAGTTTTTTTAAGGAGCGGCCCACAGCTTATATTCTTTGAATATAGTGAGCGCGAAAGCCTAGAATCGCAAAATTCTAGGGTTTTTTTTTTGGGGGGGGGGTAAGTACACTTGGTCTCGCCTTGTATTAGCAAATTTGGACAGTCATCCCTTCTCTCCATGATTTCAGGAAATATGTTTGGGTGATGGAATATCTGTAAAGCATTAAATTTAATAATCAAATCCTCTCAAGGAAAATAAATGTCAGCAAAATGAAATTGAGATGTAGGCAGAATAAGATGAGGAAAAACAATAACATGTTTTAAAGGTGCTTAACTTTGAAATTAAGTATGCTAGAGATATTGGGTTATCAACTTTGTAAGCTTCAGATTCTGCACAACCTAAAATGACAATAGCTCAGTTTACATAACTACCATCATTGGTGTGAGTGAATCAGAGGAAGTCGCATGATATTTTTATTATATCATGATTAGAGTGATTTGTGCCATGGCATGTGATAGTTTTACTCTCTCATGCCATGAAAAGAAAACAGGTGATATCATGATGTAAAACAAATATTGGCTGCCTGTATTCGTGCAATAGTAAAATTATGTACAAATCAACATACACACACACACACAATTTTGGCAATTGTTTAATATCAGTTTGATCTTACACATGCCCCAAAGGTCACATATACTTTTACTGTTGCACAAGACTATTGGCCATTTGTAAGCGTTGGTATATCAGACATAATTATGACACCAGCATCCAAGAAGTGAAAAAATTTGGAGATTGTTTTTTTTAAATACTCTCTGAATCCTCAAATTAGCATTCAAGGATTCGGAGAGGAAGGGCGCATTTCAAATAGTGGCAAGCCTTAGCCAATCGGCACCATTTCTCCGAGAGCTACATAGACTATTTTTGTCAACATCGTCTTTGTTATGTCGTTGTCATCATTTTGACTGATTAACCTATCAATTCATTGAATTGATGGGTTATTTTTGTATGTTCTAAAGACGTCATTATTTTGTATTTTAAAAAAGATCTTTTTGGAGATTTTATTTTAATATTTTAATGAATTTGTTTATGTAATTGTAGATTTGTCTTTTGTATTGTTGCCCTGCATGACCCTTTATAAGGTCTGTCCTGGGCTGAATGTATTCCTTTAATGTTTAAATGCTTTCTAATGTGGTTGAATAATGAAGTGATTTGATATAATATGACCAGCATTATTGGTCTAACAAAAATAGAAACAACAACAGTAAAATTCCAGGTATCAATAAATGGCAAGCTGGGATCTGTCTCCATTTAATTGATATACAGTTATATTGGGCAAACAGTCCTGCAGTCTGTGTATGCTGAGAGAGAGACGAAACCATTGTTAGTGTTAAATTAAGTGTAAATTTGAAATAACACAATCAATCAGAACTCATAGTTGTTTCTGGACTTAATGGTAAAAAAATGAGCTGTAGAGGTCTTGTAAAATATCAATATTTTAATGTCATCAATTAAAAAGAAATAACATTAGTTCAAAAAGATATACTTGACTTTTAAAGTGATTGCAGGGACTCATATTTTGGTTTTAGCTGTCATAAAAGGAAAAGAATTTATTAGTGGCATAGTTCAATAGTTCAGTCCTTCTATTTGGTAAGTGAAGTGAAATCTTAGTTAACATGTGACCTGACTCTGTATTTCTTGGGAATTTATTAAGAGTTACAAATTTTACATGTTTTTCACACAATATTTCCCCCAATGTGGACACCTGCGAACCCTAACAAATACTTGAATGCAGAATTAATAACTAAATCATGTAGTTCTTTTAAGGTTATTGTAATTACCATAATTCCTGAGAAATAATAAAATCTGATCTGATGCACTCAGCCAGCTCAGTATTGGTATTAAATGGTAAAATGAATCTAAACATTCCAATTAATGTTGAAAGCCAAATAAATTGGATCACATACACTGTAGATATAGACCTTAACCATAGGAGTATTATTTGTACCAATGTACATTTTTTCTCATAACTTCCAAACCAAACATACTTTGGCTCTAAGATTTCACAGGGTAAATGAGAAAAATAGTAGCTTTCTTCTGATACCAACATGTTGACCACTTCCAGTATAATTTGGGGCTTCTGCACAGCTGTTTGACCCCATGCAAATTGTCTCTTTTATATTTAGAACAAATTTAAGCAGTGGTGACACAATTTTGACAACTGATATAAGTAGGGACATGCAAGAGCTAACAATTGACAACTGATAAAGGAGGGAATGCAAGAGCTATCACATGTGCAAAATCAGAAAATCCATTGCGGGGAATTGCCATATAGGCCTTACAACGGTTTTAATTGTATGTAGTATAGCGACCTCTATATGCCCATTCTCCATAGAAGACGTGTTAAACTGGATTTTGAAGAAAAATCATGTTCGGTCGCAATGAAAAATTTCATGAAATTGCAAGGAGTAGTTAGTTGGATACATATTCAAATCAGTTGTCAAAAGTGGGTCGCCCGGCGATATTTTGTGTTTTATTCTGGTTTTTTATTATAATAAATGAGACCTTCAAACAGTGTGTCTGGGGATGAGGCTATTAGCGATCGGGCCATGACCAAAAATGAATATCATAAATACGTATGAATTGTAAGGCAGGTAGTGAAGGGTTAAAAATAAACAAATTATATTTTTTTAATCATTATATGGGGTTCCAAATGGTTCCGAATATATGATTGACAATACTGAAGGTACCATATGGCCAGGTTGACCAGATGTTTGGCAACTGATTAAATTACATGCTTGTTAAGCATCTGTACATAATATGATAATTTGTGACTTAAAAATTCTATGTTATTAATGAATATGTAAATAGTGTTGGCATTTTAGTCCATCTGAAGTTGCCATTGAAGGCATTATAATGTTTAGTCACTGTGGGATGCAGCTCATTAAAAACATGGTACATTTCATTTTTCTACCTTTTTATAAACGACATGAATTCACTTTGAAAGATAGGGTGATACCTAGTGTGTTCTGTATGGGCCATTCGCCGTTAAAGTGTTAAAGTTTTGGTCTCCAAAATGACGAAATACCAACATTAAGGAATTCCTGAAAATCATGAAAAATAGTAAGATTTATCTTCTCAGAACACGAAACAATGCATGGGTGATCTTAACAAATATATCCGATTTTAGGATATGCCTAACGTTAACACTTATAAGTAACGTATCTGTCGCTAACGTCTCTGTCGGGCCTTTTTCTTAGTCGTGTGTTATGTTGAAAGTACGTGCTCACCCATGACTTAGTATCTATACGTTATCAGGTATTACCTTCAACGAAAGCATGGTAGTGGGCTTCGGACTTTACGTATATGCCGTATGCAAGAGAGTTGCAGGAGGATGTAACGATCTGTCGCGGTTATGAACGTAACAGGAGGGATTTCTTTCATTACTAGGGCTGGAAATTGTTACGTTGAAACCAGATTTTTATGCAAAACAGTATAATATAACATTGACATCTTCTCATTTTCACATATTGGAACAGAGGTATTCAGTTATTTTAGCAATTTTGTATCCATTCGGAATATTGTAACGTATCTGTCTGCAACATTGGCGACATGCTCTCAGAGAATTCTTGCGAAACTTTAATAATCCAATATTATCATGTTTAAAACTTAACAATTAGTGCATAATAGAGGCTGATAAAAATGCAATGTAATCTGTGATATGCGCTCTTGTGTAACGAGCAGGGACACATTTTAAAGAACGGATTTGGGCTGGCGACATGGCGAAAAGCAAGAATTATGCATCTTTACCTTATTGCTTGATACTTTCTCATCCGGTTACAACATCTAGTCCGGATCATTTGAAAACATAACTCCTAAGTATAATTTATATTCATAAACATTCATTCTTAAAGGCCAAAAACAAGCTTTAAACTGTGCATGACTGTGAGCGACACTAAAAACGACTTTTTGAACACTTTATCGGAGAATGGACCGTATGCATTTATGATGGTCCTATTAAAGCAATGAACTATGATTCAGTGAGAAAAATGACAAACCACCATTTGAAATTTGAACTACTTGGCTCTACAGTTGGTCAAGGGATAAATATTTATTAATCTTTCCCAAGAATGGAGCTAAAGATAATCAAATTATATAGCCAGGTAAACAATGGAAAACAGCAGCAAATGCTGTATCAATACACTTGTTTATGTGGTGAGTGTTCAATCAATGTATTGAATGTTATTCCCATCTGTGAACAATGAAAAATGATGTGGTCCCTGTCATACTGCTATTATGCAAATCACCTCAATTAATGCTACTGTTCTCTTTGACATTGCAGGCTACCAATGAATACTCATTAAAGCAGCTGTACGCTTACATAGATGGTCTCCGATGTGAGCACCAAGTGCCACCAGTTGATCTTAAGTTTTACCTGAGGAATCATGTCCAGGAGAAGGAGCAACCTTCAAGTGGTAGGATATTAAGCAGTACTAAATTAGGGATAGGTTTAACTAAGTGTTACATCAAAAGGTACTTCTTTGCAGCCAAGCTTGTCTTTAGATAAAGACTGAAAGGGTCTTGTAAAATATAAAGAAAAATATAGGAAAATTACACTTTTTCAATTATATTTTCAAAGGTATAACTTTACTGGAAAATTAAAATTAAGTAAGGTAAGGCATCATTTGAAAGTTTGTTTTTCATCCCTTAAATAGTGGTAAAATCTCACTTTTCTCCAAAATACATGTGGTGCATCTTTTGACATGATGTTTCACAAATGTGTAAAGCAACACCTTAAAGTCCACACACCATGAAATTATGATTATATATCAATAGAAAGCTTTGATAAACAAAAACAAGAAACATAAGTTTTATTTCCAAACTGCTACAGGTAAGTCACAATTACACTGAAAAGATTATTTTCCTAGACCCCCATAAAACAAAATGAAATTCCTCAAATTGGGCGCTATGCCTGTGACGTCATTAAAGCAACCGGTCAATAGATCATGTCGGGGATCATGTACTAAATGCACGCACGACTGGTTCGGAAATCAGATTCGTAGGTCTATCATCTTCAACCAAAATGAGTGAAAGTACAAGCCTGAGTCCAAATATGCAGATGAGAATCAGAATTGGGACATTCATCATCGGGAAGTACATATATACGCCAATGTGCCTCCAACAGATAAATTCTGTTCCAACAGCATAAAGTTAATTAAAAGTATAAAAAGGTTAAAGAATGCTGAAGTAGAAAAACCATGATGGATGATTCGATCCCTGTGGAATGCCACCTAACGAAATTGGCAAGGGCTTAAGGTATCGCATTTTCAAGATAACGCATGTGCATTGTCAGCCTCTACCCAGAAAACTAAACCACTTTGTACTCAATGTTACACAATTTTGAAGACAGACCTCAAATTATCTTTGCTTCTGATGAATTCAACTTATTTTATCATTGCAGACGACAAGAGCTTCCGGCCGGTTAACATCAGCTTGCTGTCTCAGGATGTTTACAACACGGTGACTCACATCTTGCAATCATGTGACCTTTCCACTGACCACATTCAACAAGGAGCAAAATATGTACCATATGGTCAGTCAAGGTCCACACGAGAGGCAACATGGAATTCATTTTTCTATGATTATGTTGAGAAGGCAAAGCCCAAGCGACAGAACACCACTTTTTCAAAGGATGACACTGATATTCCACTATGGTAGGTGGTTGTAGACATTGAGAAGATAGAAAATAATGCAAAAAAGATAAATAAAGATATAGATGCTCATCTCTGTTTGTTAGTTTTAACAACTTTTATGGTTTTAAAAATATAACAAAAAGAATATTTTGTAATCTGACCAGCATTCATAATTTCCAACCGATTCATAATCTTGAAATTAAGCTCTATTATTTGTGAAGCTGACTGTTATGTAGCCATCAGAAGGTCAATTCTAGACTGGTTCCTAGGCACAAGCAGAACAAACCACAGCAGGAGAATCAAAATAAGTTGATAGAATTTGCGCTTTTTAAATTTAACTGATTCAGAAAGGCAAGAATTCAGCACTCTACTTAATGAGATTATAAACCCAATATGGGGTGAGATTTTAAGTTTGTAAACTCTTCACATGTTGTCTCCTGTGTGACAGTTACAATATTAAAAGTTGTACTTCTCAGTTGTCAAGTTTAATTTATCTATTTTGTACCAAGATATTAGGATATCCTGCCTTATCATTGATGTCAATCAAATTATTCCCACCCAGCAATATGAATAGGTACATACTAGCAAAGTAAAACAAGACTTGCTGTGTGGGAGGAGTGGCGATCCCCCCAGTAAATTACACTAGCCAGGTAGCGTAGCTCTGGTATGCATCTTTACCTTACCTTTCAAATTACACAAGAGGAATCTGGCCCTAATGCTAAGGAAAGCTAGATGGGCACTCCAGCCAGGTAGCTTAGCTCTGGTATGCATCTTTATCTTACCTTTCAAATTACACTAGAGTAGTCTGGCTTCAGTGCCAAGGAAAGAGGGTTGGGCACTCTGACCAGGTAGCTTAGCTCTGGTATGCATCTTTACCTTACCTTTCAAATTATACTAGAGGAGTCTGGCCATAATGCCAAGGAAAGCGAGATGGGCACTCCAGTAGGGTAGCTTAGCTCTGGTATACACCTTTACCTTACCTTTCAAATTATACTAGAGTAGTCTGGCTTCAGTGCCAAGGAAAGAGGGTTGGGCACTCTGACCAGGTAGCTTAGCTTTGGTATGCACCTTTACCTTACCTTTCAAATTACACTAGAGGAGTCTGACTCTAATGCCAAGGAAAGCGAGATGGGTACTCCTGGACAGGGTTCGGAAACTTCCGGAAGAAACCTATTTCTTCCGGAAGAATGGAAGAAACTGGAAAAAAGGTGTTTCTTTCTTTTTTCTTTCCTTTCTTTCTTCTTTCTTTCTTTCCGGAAGAAACTGGAAGAAATTGGGAAGAACTGAAGAAATACAGAAATGTATTATGAACAACATACTAAATTTCACCATATTCATCTGCTTTGCACTCACAAATCATCACGGCTATTTGAGTTACTTTAAATTTACAATCTCAGACTGTTTTTTTTTTTTTTTTCAAAATTAATTACAAGTTTATAGCATGTTAGTATACCTTGCAAGTATGATAGTAAAATTTTTTCACAATTTTGTTTTGATTTGCTATCAAATTATACAGATGATAATTGTAACTTATTTCCCGAGTCTTTCCATGTGCACAATTTATAGCTATCACATTGTAATTGTAGATGCAAACAATGAAAAAGCTGTTAAAATATGTAGGCCAATTTGTTATTTTTAAAATACTAACAAAAAGTAGTAACCATTAAGTGTTCTTTTGTTGTAATGCTTAGTGGGAGAACCTGGGTTAGGGAGACTATAACATATTTTGAAGATGTTCAAGTCTTTCAAGGAGACTCTGCCTGGCCGCTGGTGTAAATTGAGAATCAGTTTCTTCCAGTAATTTTTTTATATTTAGGCCTTGTGAATAAATGTGAGTTTTAATTAGCAATTGCATGGGTAGGTAGGGGGTCCCTGAATGGTTATTTTGAATTATTTCACTATATTTCATTCACTGTATAATATAAAACCAAAACTGTAGTCATTTGCTTTAAAATAGAAAATTTTTTAATGACTTTTTTAGTTTCTTCCGCTTCAGTGGAAGAAACTGGAAGAACCCGTTTCTTCCAAGTGGAAAAAACCGCGGAAAAAAACGCGGTTTTTTTCCGCCTGTGGAAGAAACTGGCAAACCCTGGTACTCCAGCCCGGTAGCTTAGCTCTGGTATGCACCTTTACCTTACCTTTCAAATTACACTGGAGTAGTCTGGCTTCAGTGCCAAGGAAAGAGGGTTGGGCACTCTGACCAGGTAGCTTAGCTCTGGTATGCATCTTACCTTACCTTTCAAATTACATTAGAGGAGTCTGACCCCAATGCCAAGGAAAGCGAGATGGTACTCGGGCCAGGTACCTTAGCTCCAGCATGCACCTTCTAAGGTGCTTTACAATCAAAGACGTAATTTTAATCTCATATACCCTTCCTACAGTTTCCAACTTTAAGACAAAAGACTTAAACTTACATGATACAATATTCTTTCAACTTCCACTAATAGTCTCTGGATGAAACTAAATCTGGATTCGGCTCGGCAGAAGATGGTTTCCACTCAGCCCATCCGTGATGAAGCCAACCAACTGAAAGAAGAGCTGACGCAAAAGCTTGAGCTTCAGGAGGTCAGCTGGAACTGCCCTTGGGACATCAATAACTTCAGATCATGTCTCAGAATGCTGCGGGATCTAGTAGTGGAATACCCAGATATATTCCAGAACTTGAAAGGTATATAAAGACTTCTTACTTTTGGAAGGTACCTGTATAAGACCATTCTTGGTGAATTTGGCATGGAATCAAGCTATACATATACTTCACAGCAGGTGGTGATGATTCTGTCCTGTTGTAAATATTCATTTCCAAAAGTGGTCTTGTAGGGGTTGTCTTCCTTTTATTGTCTATTTCATAAAAGTACAATTGTAATCAATAACCTTGACATCCTGCAGTAATGACATCATCCCTGCTGAATGCCAATGGTTTTCCATCTTCAAAGTGATACTGTCGATGATTTCCTTTGATTGATGCACAAACAGAACTCCCTTTTTAATACTTCACCATGCATTACACTTTTGGTGCCTTAACTCTGAGCTACATTTTCTGAATTAAGGCCCTCTCAACGCTCAATACTATACCCTAATGTCAGCTCTGAATAACCAGGAAGCCTTTGATATACATGTGTGAAGTGGTGGACATCGTCTCCTCAGTTCTTACCTTAGAGGATCCATTCTGTACACTTCACCTGCCATAGTTTATATTGACCAACATTTAACTGGGAACCTTCCAAAGGGAAACTAAATGGCCAAATGATGGCTATTTGACAAAAGTCTGTCCACTCAAATAAAAGCTGGATTATTAATAGGTATGAAGCTCATGAAGGCAAGCCCAAATAAGATGTGATGGAATTACAAGGGTCACTGGATCCGGGGAGTCTTTGGCACCATTTTTATTTTCTTAAAATTGACTTAACAATAAAATTATAGCTTTTACTCCAATTTAAGCCAGAATATGTTATTGGTATAATTATTTTAGAGCCAAAGTTAAATTTTCGGCATTTTGTTTTCAGTAGAGAAAAGTATGAATGGTGAAGTGGCTTTTTTTAAAAAAAACTATTGAGCAAATGTCAATAAGATGTAGTATATTAACATCTAGACTTTGCCTAAGATAGTCATAATTAGTTGTTCCTGGGAGGACTAGAAAGTCATAAGGATTACCTTGAAGCTTTTAGTATGTTGGACTTTTTGCAATGGAAGTAGTGAGAAAGTTAGCCTGGTAGGTATATATTTATAATTGATTATGCCAGCATGTTTTGCTTGTTATAATCCAATTGAATGCTGAAGTTCATACACAGTATAACCACAGCGCTCTTTATTTTTTCCAACCGCATACGCCATAGGGTGCGTAAACTGGTATTCGGCATTGAAAAAGCTAGCCTATGAAAGGGAACGCTGTGCTAGGGACTCCGAGACCATACAACAGTACTGGGTAGGGGGGAAGTGTACATGAGTGCTGGGCCAGGGAAGGCACATCATCTTATTCATGGATCATCAGCTTTGCTATTATTGATGGCACAGTGGGAAAGAGATTTCATGCGCAGTGTTCAGAAGAAGCTGGAGGGACTATGCCTTGTTGGCTCAGGCAGAGAGAAAGCAAAATGCTGACTCGGGTTGATATAGAGCAGTTTGGATAGTTTTGGATTTCTTTTTGCTTTTTTCAGGGTTGCCATACATATGAAGTCATTGGGCTGTTTCAAAGCAATTCTGGTGATGATAATGGTTGCATAAGTTGGGGTGATGAAGATAGCCGATTACATGTATCTGCTTCTTTCTGGGTGCATCTCAAAAGATGTCTACACCAGAATGCTTGATATTCTTTCATAAGTACCATGTATGTCAGTTTAAAGTTTTGTCTGCTGTAATGAAAATAAGTTTTAATTATTTTTCATCAGTAATTGTTTCATACAGTGTATGGTTCATGTAGCCCAAAATTAAAGGTGTATTTGTAATACTAGTACATTATTTTTGTTTTTGATTCACTAGGGGGAAAAACATTTTTTTAAATGTTTTGTTTCCCTTCTTTAAAGAAAAAAGTGTTATTTCCAAACTTTCGTTGAATTCTGATGTTGTGTTTGATGTTATGAGTGAAATTAGTTGAGTCACGCTGCCCCCATAGGTCACATTATGGTAATTCTTGTCCTTTTAAATTTCTTCCAGAGTAGATCAAATTTGACACAAGATTAGGCACCCACATCTTACAATGTGTCAATGGTTCAGATGATATCTAAAATCGCACTTTCTTTGAGGTTAATTGGTGGATGAGGCTATGGTTATGAAATGGCCCCTTTAAAGGCCATTTCGTGATCACAGCCTCGTCCCCAACTAAACCTAAAAAGTTGAGATGTTTTGTATCATCTGACCCCTTGGCCTAAGTATAGTAGGGGGATCTTTCGAAATCCACGACGGATAGTTCTAGACGGTACTCGAACATGGGAGCATGCGCCAACTTTGCGATACGGCCGTTCTCCAGATTCTTCCACAACACGCAAAAATAGCCCTTCAACGTCGTGGCGTGGGAGGAGACGACACTTTTGGTGTTTTAACCGAGTTGAACGATCCGTCGTGGAAAGCGAAAGCTCCCTAAATGTGTGCCCTATGGGACGTGCAAATTAGATTGTCTCGACAAGAAATTAACAAAATTTGTATTTCGTCAGTACACAGACAGAAAGTTTCCAGGTACAGTGGTCTATGGGAGACCTGTGATACAAACATTTGATCATAGCACCAAAACGCGAAGATCAGTCAACTGAAATTTTGAGAATAGCTTTTCTGGTATCTAGGGGAAAATGAACAAAAGAGAAGTTGCTTTAGAATAACAAAATATGCCTTTAAGCCAGCAAGATTTGGTAGATACTGAATGTAAGCAGATATATTATGGGCTTGTGGATGTGGAAAGACTTCTTTGAGGAATATATACATGGCTTACAAACAAATTTGTTTAATCCCTCAATGGGAAGTCGTTCACTAGATCAATTCTGTGCCACCACACTAAGGGCAGTCGATTAATGTTCATTGGTGTCATATACTTTCAAAACAACTATTGTTGCTTAATCTCTTTCGAGTCATTTTCTAATGAAAGTTGTGATAAAAAAGTATTTGCCAATAATAGTAGTAGAATAAAATCTCGACAATGTATTATCAGCAATATTTTTTGTCAACAACAGTCAAAATAACAAGTAAATTGTTAAAAAAAAAAAAAGGCATTTTTCAGGGTAGACCAGTGTAATATACTTTGAAGGACAACCTCACCACATTATTAGATAAGGTATTATTTAAGTATAAAAATGATTTTGTGTGAGTGTTTGGACATTGTATACTCGTAGCCATACTGGCGTAATTATGGGTGGGCACTAACATGATGAACACCAAGACAAAAGGGAATATGACAGGGTTAATGCTAATTTTAACCATGTTATCCCACTTCTACCCTAATTGATTGGATAAAAAGAATAATCAATGAAGCCAATTTCCCTAATTGGTTTTCATCTCATTTCTCATTCATTTTCAGGAATACAAACAGGGTCATGATTCCATTTGTATCATCTTAAAGCTATGCTTTTTTTAGTTATAGTGGCAAAAGGTCAGGTAATCCAACTTCATCAAAAAACAATTGTAAATAGAAAGCGTAAAGGGGAAAGCAAAAAATAAAACATTCTCACCTTTTGTTGGTAGAGGAATATGTATCTTTCATATTCTTCATGTCATATAGTTTCATATTACTTCGGCTATGTCCAGTTACAGAATGCAGGTAAGAAAATTAGTTGCATACATTGATCCTAAGAATAGCTTCAAAATACTGTGGGCTGGCTCTTGTTGTACCCCACCCAATGGAAGGTTTTATAGCCCTATAAATAGAATCTTTTATCAAAGAAACATTTCTTGGGAAAATTCCCAATTTGAAATATGCCAAAAATAAGAACTTTGCTGTTATCAGAACCAGTGGGAGTGTTTGCATTCTCAGTAGTTAATATTAAGGAATAGCAACCCAATTCCCTGTTATCAAATAGAAGGCTATACAAATGGAAAAGAAACAAACCGGATTTGTTGATGCCAGGTCACTAAAATTTACAGATTTTCACTCTGCTTTCAACATTATACCCTAAGTGTGGTGAGTGCAGCTAGTAAAGCCTTCAGTGGTTTGATTGTCTAACCAGCCATAGCCACCCCTCACCAGGTTTCTCAAAAACAGGTGTCTCAACTGGGGGCCATCCATTTCCTTTTTAAAGGAATTTTTATTTAACCTATACAAGATTGGTAGATATATTTGGGGAAGCTATTATCACATATGGTTTGAAACCAGGTCAACCAGATATGTGATAATCACTTAGTTGTAAGGAGTTTGCATATTGAATTACTGTACCATTAAAAAAAGGATATTAACACTATTTTTACCTTTGCACCAACTCCCTGATTGTTCAGTTGAAAACACATTTATTTCTGCGTCTTTTGTATTAACCATTGTTTTTTATTGATAGATAATTATATGAAGCGGTTGATCCCAAAAGGGCATAAATCCACTTTTCAAAGTCTGAGAAAATCACTTTTTTTTTAAATAACCACATTGCACTTAATCAATTCATCGAATTTTGTGGTAAAAGAAAGATTCCTAGATTGTAGAAGCCAAAAAAAAACATAGCTTTACTCTGATTTTTACGGAATTTCCATGTAGTTCTTTATTTTCTAGTGAAGGGATTTTGGCCCTTTTGGAAAAACCACATACAAAGGACAAAATTTAGGAAAACTACTTTCCATTAAAATCCCAATCTTAAAACAAGATTCGCTGTTAAAGGGAATCTTAGGGTGGCGATAAAAAATTGAAAAACCAATCGAATGGCTTATAAACTATTTAGTAGGACACACTTAAGTGGTTTTCAAAATGTTCCTTTTTATCCCCCTGGCGTGAAAAGCAGAAGGGGATTATGCTTTCCGTCAGGGCGTCGGCGGGCGGCGTCCAACAACAATATGTGAACACGATACATGAGACCCATAAGGTTATGGTGATGTAACTGGGGGTGGGTCGGGACTGCCATGCCCGTACTCTGATTAGATTATGGACGTGGCATATGCTAATTCGGTACCTAATTTGCATAAATTAATGAGTTATTGGGGTATTTTTAGAGACCCATAAGGGTTATGGTGATTTGCATAAATGACATGGGTGGGATCGGACTGCCATGCCCTTCATCTGATTAGATTTATGGGCATGGCATATGCTAATTAGGTACCTAAATTGCTAAATTAATGATGTTAATTGGGGTATTTTGCCCAAAAAGCTTTGAACCAAACTATTCTGAAGATCCATAAGTCCGATTTTGAGGAAACTGTTGGAGGGTGGAATAATGTACTCTCGCTTTGATTAGGTTTGTGGCGAATGATATGCTATTAAATAGCTAATTTGCATATTTATGGGAGTTTAAGGGGGGTTGTCCAGGTTTAAGGGGGGTTGTTGGGGTTTAAGGGGATTTTGGGTTTAGGGGGGTTTTGGGGTTTAAGGGGTTTTGTGGTTGAGTTTTAAAAATTGTATAAACGCTCCCACAGGGGGATTTAGCGGTCGAGGAACGCGACATGTATTTTTGAGGAGTTAATTTTGCTAGAATGGATTACTAACAACAATTTCATGGAAAAAAAGTGAGTATTTTGGCATGTGCTGTATGAAATAGCAAACTTTTTTAAAAAATCTTAATTTCAAGAAATTCCAGAAATATGGCCAAAACCTATAAATTTGGAAGGACATAGGCTTGAAACATGAAATAGTGTTAAAAATGTGTGTTTTTACACCTGTATTATTCTCCTAATACTAATTTGAGCAAAAGTGGATTTAAGCCCTTTTGGAATCATCTCTTCATTTGTAGGGCTAATGCTCCCGTGTTTTGATTCACCCCTGCTTTAAGTTTCCCTGTTGCAGGTATTTACAGAATGTGGACCAGGCAAAGCACTTGATGCGGACAGAACATATCTGGAGTGAGATTTGTACTGAAACATTATTGAGCTATCATCATTTGAACTGCACAAGCATAAATGGGAGTGGTTAAAACATTGGCACACATTCACATTGCATGGAGTTGACAGTCTGGTTTTTTTTAAAGGAATTGTCCAAAATTCCAAAAATTATTAATGCTATAACACCTTTGATATCAGGCATGAACAATGCATTCAAAGGAGTCCAAACAAGCCTAGTCTTGGATCAGTTGTTCTTGAAATAACTTTTACATTTTTAAACTTAGTAATTGTAATAGGCGCCCTTTAAACACGAATGATTTTTTCAAAATGTTGAGATTTCAGATTTTGGCACACTACAAGCCAAGAAATAAAGCTGTTAAACTTACACTAAAACCAATTGTGTTAGCACTAACATGGGAGTTTTCAAAGATATTTTAAAGTGATTTTGTGGTAAGCCATAGCAATATTTTGATGAATAGGGTATTCAAGAAGTGTCAAATAATTTCTCAGTACAGTAATAATAGGGATGAGTATTAAGGCAGTAAATCAGTTGAGTTAAACCTGTTTTTGATGGGTTCTTCTTGTTTTTGACAGTTTATGTAGTTACTGGTCAAAAAGACATGCAATGAAATTGAGATTAAAAAAATATTTTTCAGAATATTGTCCATTTGACAAATATCTACAAAACGTGCCTGATGACTTGTTCCCTGGTTTGGGGAAGCACATTATGATTGGAAAATAATCATTAACATGTGCTTACACTTACAGTTGGCAATGTACCCCAACCCTCGGGTGGTCCTCAAAACAATTTCACCAGTCATGGCAGGCTCTTGCGGGGGTTTACTGCATTTAGATTATCTCTGTTTGCCTCCACTGGCTTTAGTTTGGAAACTTCTTCCTGGGAGGAAGGTATTTTCCTTTCACCAACCACCCTTCAAAAGTAATGACTCAGCATTTATTAAAAGTTGGTTAGAAAGCATTGCTATTAGTCGGCCATGTGGCTGCCCCTTTGGGGTCAAATATGAAAAGTTCCAAAAGAAAATTAGACATTTCTTAGATTAAGAAACTAATAATTCTGTGCTTTGGAATGAACGTTCTTTAGTTAACAAGAAGTAATGCCAAGACCAACTCAAATGAAATTAAATTAACTCTGTCAGTGGACAAGACAAATTCACATATTCATTATATCATAAAATGAAAAGTTTTGCAGACTAACATAATAGTGTGCCAAAAGATTCTTTAATCATAACATTGTGTAGTGTCAGATGTTAGCACAAAAATGTTCAGAGATTGTGTGTAATTTAATTCCTTCTCTTTAAGCTCAAACTATGAAGTGATATGTGGGAGAAAACAATCAGCTTGAGCAACTTGGGATATGGAATGTTGCAGACCGCCTTTTGCACAGATAATTCAATGAAGAATGGAACTTTGATTAGAAGAACTTAAAGGACTTACATATAGAACATTGGACAATCCACTAGGAGATAATATTGACTCTTCAAACCTGCTAAGGATTTTTTTTGTACAGGAGGACTTGATAAAAATAAATAATTAAATGGGAACAGTGAGAAAAGAGCATTAGTGCGGTTAGAGTACCGTTGGGCTTCAGTTCTTATAGCTACCTTGACTTACATGTTTTACAAAGCCCTTTGATGTAGGTAAAGTATGGCAACATGTTGGTATTTCACAATTACTACTGTTGTGGTTTTTTCTTTTTCTCTACATTTTGAATCCACTAGTTCGTCACAACAATCTTGCCAAGTATTTTGCGGTGTTTGGGCCCATATCTAGCCTGAACAGCAGATTGTGCTCATCTGGAGGTGTGCAAGGTGTAGGGAACATCTGGACAAGGCTCCTTTTAAGGAATACTACAGGTGTTGGTACGATTTTGCTCATTGAATCAATACAAGGAAGAACAGGATGAAGTAACTCAAGTCATTCCCCCTAACAGTTGGACAGGTGTTGAAATTTCAGATTATTATGTGAGGTGAAAATCTTATGTAGATGAGTTGATTTTGCATGATGTCATACAGCAGTAAGAAAATCAATATTTGCACAAGAATATGTAAACCACAAATGATTGAACAAGTGATTGCATCAGAGGAAACTGAGTGCACTGACTGAGTCCTCAAGAATTTCATATTGATCCAGGTTTGTTTGATAAATTATGTTTTCTTGACAAGATTAGACACAAGGAGTGACCTAGGGAATCATTAAAATATCTTTCACACCATCTGTGACAGAAACCCATAGTTCTAAAACTATCATGAATGGCATCAGTTAATTCTATATTGTGCTCTTTGAAAATTAGGTGACAAGAACGAATATCAACTTATCTTTTTCACAGGGGATCCCAGACCTCCACCATATCACAAAGTGGTAAGATATACATTTCCCATACCTATCCACCATCAGCACTCATAGAATCCTTATAGGGAAGAAGCAAGAGGATGCCAGGAGAATCCTTTCATTTAAAACGAGGAGTAAGTCACATTTCTATTCAAAGGTATTGTTTGTTTTCAGTATTGCATGTAATAAATGCAAAATGATTGCACCGCAGGAGGATGGCGCCATTCTCTCTCGTCCGTGGTGTTTGGCCAGAGCCCTCATATAATGTTTTGCTGTGGGGGGTTTCGCCAACCCCTCCGGCCACAGTGAGTTGTTTTGATTCAAGGTTAATTGCCTTACCCAAGTAAACAACACATTGGCGACAGAGGGGCTAGAACACAACCTTATGCTTATGAGGTGAGCGCCGGATCTCTGCACCACATGTGCCCCCTAAAATGTGCATGTATTAAAATCATAGTATATTATGGTGCCATGATAGATTTATAAGGAAACCAAGTCCCCAATTTCTCAGATCAGGTCCACCAGCCCAATACATCGTAGCACAGCGTAGCATTGTCCAATTTACCTGGAGTATTTAGTTAATTGTTTGATTTATGTGGATTATATCACGTTTGCAGTACTCATGATGTATGAAGCAGTTGCTACATTTGTTATTGTTTACTTTGAGTTAGACCCTAGAGTAAGATATGTGGATATGGTTGTCGTAAGGTGTCAGGTTATGAAGTTAATTGAGGGTGGTTACAGTTGAGAAATTGCTCCAGTGTTGGACAATCCACATTGACTATGTTGACAATACTCTCTTTTTCAGGAGCAAGATTCAGTGTCGCACGATTAAGAATGCAAAGGGCTGTGAGTTTGCTGAATCAGCAAGAAAGACATGGTGACAGATGAACGAGAATGAAATCTGTTGCCGACGACATTCGACAATCTACAGGTCAAGGCATGAACTTGAGTGGGGCCAAGATACGAGTTGGGCTGCACTATAAACACTTGGCAGTGGTGAAAGGTGCATCCCTGGGAAGTGGA
Source organism: Ophioderma brevispina (assembly GCA_023653785.1). Lineage (NCBI taxonomy): Eukaryota > Metazoa > Echinodermata > Ophiuroidea > Amphilepidida > Ophiodermatidae > Ophioderma > Ophioderma brevispina. The sequence goes on from JAMKCH010009309.1 coordinate 51,477, forward strand.
AGGTAGAATGAAATTGGATTGGTTGAACTGGTGCTAAAAAACATGGGCTCTACACTAGGGGATGGGTAATAAAATAGATTGTTGGCGGCACTGCCTAAAATGGGATAACTTAGTGCAGGAAGAGAAGTTAAGGGGGAGGGAACCCTTAATATGGCACACGTGTTTCACACGGTTGTTAAGGCTTGCAGCAATAAACATCCCATGCCTATAAGTTTTCTTTATTCCATCTAAATGTTAGTAGGAAAAGTTTTGATAGCATGCATTTTGGAGTCGTGTCTCAGCTACAAACCATGGCAATACATAAATGAGCACTTCTTGATTTGTTAACAAGTCCCACAAAAAAGTTCAATGATAGTACTGTAATTTCCTTCTGCAATGCGCGCACAAGCTTGAAGGAATACCAAGAACATTATTCCAAGGTAGTGTAAATGTCATTGCACTGATTGACCTGTGACACAAAAAGTGCAATGCTGTTGTTTGTGAAAGGACCGATTCACAATGCCCAGGATAAGTCGGTAAACAAGAGTAAAATGATATTTGAGTGTGTGAATTAAGTTTCATAAATCCTCTTGCGATTAAGGCTAATGGAAGGGAGGGAACAATTAAAAAGTCCCTGTTGAATCTATTTATTGTTAAAGTAAACACTTAGTTATAACTCACAGATCAGCAGGAGTACTTCCAATTTATGTTAATTCCACGTGCATGTGAAAATCATATTAAACTTCTTGCTGGTTAAGGAAGGTAAACTCACATATATTTAACAGACATGATTTTTTTTTATTGCGTACTGTGTAGAAATGCTTGGAGAGAAAGGAAGTTGCGAGCGTAAAACAATAGAAATTGCCAAAGTTTTATAAAACTATAGTAGATTTCAGCAACGTGGTGACCACATGTATTAAATTAGTTTGGGCAGTTCATGCATTAGAATGATGGGTGAGGTTTTGCCAATAAAATCATATAATGTGAGGTGGCAAGATTTCTGCACACTTATTGAAACATAAGTGATGTAGTAAATTAAAATAACTAATGCAAACACAATCTGAATACTAGAGCCCAACTCAACTTTATAATTAAACAAAGACTCGCTGAAAATAGAGGAACTATTTTTATCTACTGACTCCATCAGTTAATATTGTCTATAAAGAGAGCAAAATACTGGCACATTATGGTAAATCAGTGTCCTACTGTCTGTCAAAATATGCACAAGGTGCTACAGTTTTGGAATCTACAAAGGTTGGCATGAGAGGGACCAAACTGATCATCGTAGTCAATTTTTTATCACCCTGTCTAAAAGGGCAGGGGGGGATTGCCAACAGAATCACTTCTGTGTGTTGTGTGTGTGTTCCATTTTGGTTATGTTGTTGGTTAGGTTTAGGTTGATTTTTTTTGTATCTCTGGGCAAATGCTTGGGCCAATTGCAGCCCAAAACTGATCAGATAGAACACTGGCCAAGCATATGTGGTGCACTCTGGTTTGTGGTGAGAGCTCATGACCTTGACCTTTTATCGCATTTGCTTGCTCCCTGCCAGCGGGATCTTTCAAGTCTGCAGTATTTTATATTTTCTTTGCCATGTTTTTGGTAACTTTTCCTTTAAAAAATTAATTGTGAGGAAAAGGATTATAAGGATCATTTAAGAGTTACAACATACTTTGGCAAAAGAGACTGTTGCCTTTGATGCGGGGTTGGGGTTTTTAACAGAAAATGTTTTTTTTTTTATCCGAAAAAGTCCTGGAAACAGCTTTTAAAACTGTGACATACTGTAAGAAAACTCAGGATGGGATACCAGACCCGTTTTTGGATTATAATAGGCTGAGGCTGGAATTTGAGAATCAATTACGGTGCTGAGTCTGAAATAGATTGTACTCGTGAGTGAATATATCAAGTGAGGGCGTCATACACTGCATGAATATCTGACTGCTTTGTTTCGGTTAGGTTGCAGGACATAATCTATGCATTCCTATCTGGTTTTGTATTTTTGTCTCGCCTGAACTTTGTCGGCAGAGACTTAGTAAACTTTTCTGTCTGATCTTGTCTGTCTGTCTGTCTGTCTGTCTCTATGTCTGCTGTCTGTTGTCCGTTCGTACGTCCGTCCGTCCGTCTGTCGGTCTGTCTGTCTGTCGTTGTTCATGCTGTCGGCTGTGCCTGACGTCCGTGTTCATGGGATTGTGTACGATTTATCTGAGTTCCGTAAGGGGATATGGATGATTATGTAATTGGTGGAAATGGGAAGCGTCACGCGTTCTCGAACTGATTAATTTTGGGCGTTTTAAAAAAAATGATGCTAATTAAGTATCTAATTTGCATAATTAACGGCCAATTTTCGCCACAGCGTGTGTAACAAGTTTTATGGCGGTTCCGAAGGCGTTATGATGAGTTAACTTGGTGGACGGAGAGCGTGGCTGGAGAGTCTCGAATCTGATTAGATTTCGAGGGCGTGATTTCGGGCAAATTAAGTATGCCAATGAGGCTTAATTATATGCAAAAATCAGCGGAAGTGCCTTATAATTTTGAAACGGTACATTTGGATACGGAAAAATTCCTTCACTGCATGACAGCCCTATCATAGTGCGCATCTTTTTGCAATTTGCAAGTGTGTGTGATACATGCGGCGTAGGTATGCAAATGAGCTATAATATGCGTAATTACTGCAATTATGAAACCGTACATCGGATAGGCAAAATCCTTCGTGCCATTGAAGAGAATTACTATGCCATGCATCTATGGGTGAATCATACTTGGGTCAAAGTTGCATGGGGGCCGATTTAAAGGGGCATTTTTGATACAATTGATCTATTAAATATGCGTAATATTGCTGTATCACTGAAATGGTATATTGAATATGCGCAAAATTCCTTCGTACATGGACTTCTATGCGTCATTTTTTGTTGAATCACAATCGGTCAAAGTGCAAGTGGGTCAATTAAAGGGGCATGCTTGATGCAATTGATCTAATTAAATATGCGTTAATTGCTGTTTTGTATCATTAAAGGGTACAGTGGATATGCACCAATTCCTTCGCTACCTGGGACTGGATATGGTACACTTTTTGTGAATAATAATTGTGGTCAAAATGATGTGGGGCACTTAAAGGGGCATCTTTGATTATTTTAAAATTGCAACTAATGCTAAATGCTTGGTCCCTTTCAAACAAATTTCTCAGGTTGCAATGGTCAGTGTGTGTGAAATATACACCTTCAAAAAGGAATTGATTCAGGAGTTTACCTTGCAATAAATTAGGTCAGCATGGGTGTTATTTGGCAGGATTAGTGCTTTGTATGATTTGGTGGTGTACAATAACAGGTGTTTACAAAAAGATTATCAAAAGGGGGGGGGAGGGGAGTACACAACAACAAAGGTATTAAACATCAATATGGCAGTCAGTGCCCATCCCTGTTTAATTGAAATAGTTTTTCTAGTTCTGTTCAGTCTTTTGGGTTGCCAGTTCTGTGTACAATTCTTGGAAAATGTGAAAAGACGCAAAATGTGCATTTCTAGCTTTCTGGACCCCGTAGGGGACTCAATTTAAAATTTGGTCACATGTGTTTTTCAAAATAGTGTTGCTTAAATGGAATAAATTTTCTATTTTTACTAAATTTAGTGAATTTTTTAAGGGATTTTTGCCTGATTCTCATGATGAAATCTCTAAAATGGAAAAGTTGTGACCTGGGGTGGTTGTCAAATGAAAAGAGCAGGAATTAAAGAATAATATAATGCAAAAAAACGGGGTGCTACTCCAAACCAGCTCTTGAGTTATGATTATGTTGGGGACTTTCAAGATTATATCTCCCCAACGGAAGAGGTTGTGACCTCTATGGTGGTAGCAAATGAAAGAGTGAGAAGTATGAAATACTGATAGAATGCAAACCCGGGGGTGCCTACTCCTAAACGTCTCTTACTTTTCTTCCCTTTCCTGCCGGAAGCGGTCTTTGTTTACATGGTTTTAAGCTTTTCCACTCTTTCCTCGACGGGTATGAGCTCTTCAAACAGGGCCGTACACTCTTCCGCCGCCGTCCTTGCCATTCCTGATCTCACTTAGTATGTTTTCTTTCGACCTACCTGGGGAATCTCCCCAATTTGTAATAGAACAACAAACATGTGGGGGACATTCAAGATTCATATCTCCCAAACGGAAGTGTTATGACCTCTATGGTGGTATCAAATGAAGAGTGAGAAGTATAGAAAAAAACAAAAAAAAAATTACTATAAATGCAAAAACCAGGGGGTGTTCCTCCTAAACGTCTCTTACTTGTACTCATGTGGGGGACATTTCCAGATTAATATCTCCCAACGGAAAATGTTGGCCGAGGGGGGTGGGTGTCAAATGAAAGAGTTGAGGAGGTATAGAATACTATCAAAATGCAACCGGGGGTTGTACTCCTAACCATCTTAGTTATGCTCTTGCTGAGGACTTCTCATGATTAATATATCCACAATGGAAAAGGTTGTGACCCTGGGGTGGGGTGTCAAATGAACGAGCTGGAAGTAAAGAATAAATGCAAAACCAGGGTGCTACTCCTAAACATATATCGGACTTCTTGCTCGGGGGGGGGGAGGGGGGGTTCAACTGCAAGATTAATATCTGCAACAATGGAAATGTTGTGACCCCTAGGGTTAGGGGTTGTCAAATGAAAATAGGGAAGTAAAACTAGTTAAGAAAATTGAGTTTATATGCTTAACAACTTTTTGGGGACACCCCAAAAGAGGACTGTTGCCTTTTGATTTCTCAACAGAAAATGTCTTTTTTTTTATCCCAAGTCCTGTGAAAACAGCTTTTAAAACTGTGACATACTGTAAGAAAACTCGGATTGGATACCCCTGTTTTTGGATTATAATAGGCTGAGGCTGTAATTTTGAGAATCATTCGGTGGCTGAGCTGAAATAAGGATACGGTTAATATATCAAGTGAGGGGGTCATACCCTGCATTGAATATTCTGCTGCTTGTTAGGTGCAGGAATATCTATGCATTCCTATCCTATCTTTTTTGTATTTTTGTCTCGCCTTAACTTTGGTTCGGCAGAGACTTAGTCCTCACTTTTCTGTCTGTCTGTCTTTCGGTCTGTCTTTCCTTTCTCTCTGTCTGTTCCGTCCTTCCGTCCTTCCGTCCTTCCGTCCTTCCGTCTGTCCTGTCTGTCTGTCTGTCTGTCTGTCTGATGCTGTCGGTGTGCCTGACGTCCGTTTTCACGGTCTTGTGTAGCGATTTATCTGGAGTTCCGTAAGGGCTATGATGATGTACCTTGGTGGAAAGAAGCGGGTCCACGAGTTCTTTTCGACCTATTAGATTTTGGGTAAAATTCAATTAAGTATCTAATTTGGCATAAATTAAGCAATTTTCCTCCCAAAGGGGCCAATGTACAAGTTTTCTGGAGTTCCGTAATGCGTATGATGAGTAACTTGGTGGAAGGAGCGGCTGGAGAGTTTCTCGAACTGATTAGACTTTGGGCGGGCGTATTTCAGGCCAATTAAGTATGCAATGAGCTATTAATATGCAAAAATCAGCGGAATTGCTATAATTTTGAAACGGTACATTGGATAACGTAAAATTCCTTCCTTCCTCTGCATAGAAAGCCATGCATGTGCGCTCTTTTTTTTTTGCAATTTGAGAAGTGTGTGATACATGCGGCTTAGGTATGCAAATGATCTAATTAACTATGCGTAATTACTTGCAAATTCGGAAACCGTACAATCGGATAGGCAAAATGTTCCTTCGCTGCATGAAAGAATACTAATCCATGCATCTATTGGGTGAATCAAATTGGGTCAAAGTGCATGTGGGGCCGATGAAAGGGCATTTTTTGATACAATGTATCTAATAAATATGCCATATCTGCTGTATCACTGAAATGGTTTATTGGATATGCAAAATTCCTTCGCTACAATAGACTTATATGGCTGTACATCTTTTTGTATGAATCACAATGCGGTCAAAGTGCAAGTGGGTCATGAAAGGGGCATTGCTTGATCAATTGTCTAATAAATATCGTAATGCTGTAGTCCTTAAATGTACACTTGGATAGCAATTCCTTCGCTACATGGAGACGTCTATATGTCCATCTTTGGGTGTGAATCCATAATTGAATTGTGCAAAATGCATGTGGGCCAATTAAAGAGGGCTTCCTTTGATTATTTTTAAAATTGCAACTAATGCTAAATGCTTGTCCATGTCAACCAATTTTCTCATGTTGTCAATGGTCAGTGTGAATCTACACCTTCAAAAAGACTTTGATTCAGGAGTTTTTTACCTTGCAAATATTAGGTCAGCCATTGTGTTTTTGATTTTGGCAGGAGATGGCTTTGTATGATTTGGTGGTGTACAAAACAGGTGTACAAACAAGCCTTATCAAAAGGGGGGGGAGTAACCACACAAATGTATACATCAATATGGGCTACAGAATCAGTGCCCATCCTGTTTTAATTGATAGTTTTTCTAGTTTCTGGTCAGTCTTTTGGTTGCCAGCTGTGTCATTCTTGGAAATGTGAAAATACGCATAATTGTGCATTTCACCGCTTTTTGGACCCCGTAGGGGACTCAAATTTAAATGTGGTCACATGTTTTTTTTTCAAAAATCTTAAAAAAAAAAAAAAAAAAATTTTCCTATTTTTACTAAATTTAGGTGAATTTTTAAGGGATTTTGCATGACTTCTCATGATTAAAATCTCTACAAATGGAAAATGTTTTGTGAACCCCCTGGGTTTTGTCAATGAAAGAGCAGGAATAAAGAATACTAATAATCAAACCCGGGGGTTCTACTCCTACCATCTCTTGGGTCTGATTATGTTGGGTGGGGGACATTTCCAAGATTAATATCTCCCCAAACGTAAGATGTTGTGACCGTCTAATGGTGGTATAAATTAAAGAGTGAGAAGTATAAGAATACTATAAATGCAAACCCGGGGGTGCTACCCCTAAACGTCACTTACTTTGTGGCTCATGTGGTGGTACATTTCAAGATAATACTCCCAACGTAAGATTGGTTATGACTCTCTATGGTGGTATCAAAGGAAAGAGTGAGAAGTATAGATACTATAAATGCAAACCCGGGGAGTGCTACTCCTAAACGTCTCTTACTTGTGCTCATGTGGTGGACATTTCAAGATTAATATCTCCACAACGGAAAATTTTGTGTGACCCCGAGGGTGGTGTCAAATGCAAATTGAGAGGTAAGAATACTATCAAAATCAAACCCGGGGGTGCTACTCCTAACACTCTTAGTTATGCTCTTGTTTGAGGACTTTCTCATTATTAAATCTCCACAATGGAAATGTTGTGACCCCTGGGGTGGGTCAATGAAAGATGGAAGTAAAATAAATGCAATCCCGTGGGTGCTACTCCTAAACATATATCTCTTATGCTCGGGGGTGGGGGGGGTTTCCTTGGCAGATTATATCTGCACAATGGAAATGTTGTGACCCCTAGGGTGTGTCAAATGAAATAGTGGGAATTAAAACTAGTTACGAAATTGGAGTTTATCTGCTAACACAACTTTTTGGGACAACCCTGGACCTCGACAGTTTGCACTCTGGTGTGCTGCTTTTTTGTCTTACAGTTAAGCACGCGAAAGAGGCGAGACTTGTGGGTTCGAGAACCGCCTTGTTTAGAATAATCCACAGGCTCAGAACTGAATAGTTGGGACATTGCCCTAGTTTTACCAAATGATGAAAATTTGAGATTTTAAAGGAAAACATTAATATATAGTTGTCCTCATTTGGTTCTTTACTTCAAAACCTCCTGCCCCCACTAATCGATGTTGGGGATACACATGTAGGAAATTTCAAATCAGTGGTTCACCGTGACCATGTTATTGAGGGAAAGTCCCAATAAATTTTGTCAAAATTATAGGTCTATTCTATAAAAAAGTTAGACATTAATTGTGTGCTAAACTAGTGTGTACAACAAGGCCTGGTTTTGAATCAATCTGTGAAAAAACCTGTAATTGGAATTGTGACTCTCTAGAATTACAGGTTGGAGGTTCACAATTTTACACATAATTTTATAACCCTTTATGTGTGCTCGTGTAGACAATTTCTGGGTCCTCGCAAACAGAGGACTTTAGCGGTAAAGATTGGCCTGTAGTAACATCCGGCCAGCACAATGGGTGGGTAGACCACCCAATATCGGGGTACTTATACGTTTCACTGAAAAACAGCTAGGGCGGAGAAAATTGTGGCTAGAAATCAAGGACAGGTTCCGGCCGGAATTGCCTATGTCTCAATAGCTTTAGCAATGGTTCAGCTTCAGTGTGCTAAAACAATGAAAAACTGCTGAAGTGAATGTGGGCCAAAAGTGACCCCAAAGTCTGGGGAAAAAGTTAACTAAATCTGAACTGACTGCAGTTTTCAAACCAACCCTTTTTTTTTAAAAGAGAGAGGTAAACATGTCGGACACAAGTTTTGATTTTACAATCTATTAACAGGAATTTTAAATTCAATATTATTATTATTTTCACAAATCATAAAAGTTGAACAAACAAAGTCAATATGGGTCATTTTAAAGTATGATAATGTGAGATGGCATCAAAATGTGAAATCATACCAGAGTTCTATGACGAATAATATGGCAAATGGAGAACAATATGTGCATTTGCAAATTAATTGATGATAACAGCAAAATATACATACATTATATTTCATGGTTGCCACACTTTTCAATATGATATATGTAGATCGAGTAGATTATATGATTTGCAGGTATATATTTAGATATAGTTTGGACAAATTTGGGTCTGGTATTGAATGGAAATGTGCTACATTGCAGAAGGGGACATTGAGGACCACGACCAAACAATAGGTGTGATGTTCATTAGTTTATTAAGGGCTGGCGAAGGCATCACTCAAGTTGGGAACAGGGATACATCCCTTTCACATTTTACCCAGGTGTGTATGACACGAGAATGGTCAGATTTTTCTGTGTTGTTATCAATGGAAGCATATCACAAAAAAGTGATTACAAATTTGGACTTAATTGGTTCTAGTGGTTTGGTAGTAGGAAAGAACAAAAGTGGTACCCAATTGGCCCTAGGAAATTGGGTTAGATAGTGTAGTACAGAAATGGTGTTACTGAACTTCGAAAGCTGCTTTGTATAACCGTTTTATTACACTTTTTGGTGGTGAAAATTACTGTATTCAATGTTTCTGGTAAAATACAATGGAAACCTGATAATATCATGCAGAGAGTTTAATTTTCATTTTAGATCATGCACATAATATAAGGCTGATGATTTTAACTGATACAATAGCCTCAAGGGGACAAGTTTGGATAATGAAATGCCCCTTTTAAGGTTAGTCAGATGGGTTGTAGGCCGCAACCCTTTTGCACAAAAAGGGTGTACAATTTAGACAAAGATATTTGTTCTTTTGTGTTTAAACCCCCATAGAAATATTTAGATAGCAATATTTGCTAATTGTAAAGTTGTATTTACCTTCAAGTCACGATGAGTTACAATGTGCTCATCCACAAGGACACAGTTAAGTGTGTTGTACTTGTACATACATTGGCAGGAACTGACCTTGTGTGACTGGGTATCATATATCATACCCAAAAACCAGGGGGTGTATTTTCTAAATATATTGGTGAATGAAATCTACTGAACTGTGTCAAGGGAATCAGATTTTACTAGCTATAGTAGTGGGTATCAAATGCACAGAATACATTATCTCTAAAATATATTATTAAGTTTGTTTAAATTGGAACGAGTTCTATACGTGCTCCCTTTAAATTCTAATGAAACAAATTATATATAAGGCTGTACACTAACAAATGCACTAACCCTAAGGGCCATAAATAACAAATTTGTTACATGTAGAACTTTAAAGGGGGTACATTTAAAGGGGTACATATGGCACTCTGCCTTCAAGTGGTTTAAAGCAATAAAGAATTACAGCCTCTGTTCTAAATGGGATGATGAAACTTGTGCACCAGGTTTATCACAATGCAGCTTGGTAGTACAACAGCATTCTGCACTGCCCATAATGTTTTTGTTTAATCAAACCAAAATGGTGATAGTTTCAGTAAGCATGGTATATAAGCTGCATCTGAAAACCCTTGTGCCTGACAGGGTTACGGTTAACCCTGTCAATTCTGGTAAATCTTGCAGAATGCTTCCCAAATGACCTTGCTGGCCATTTGAGACTCTCTCGAAAAACACTGACCTAGACTAGACTTGTTTGGACATTAGTTGATGCATTTTTCATGCCTTCCATTGACCGTCGTCAGGGAAATGAAACTTAATTTTTTTTAATGAAACAGTTTGAAACTCTGAGCAACTCAATGCTTGCAGGGACCAATGGGTTAAAAAAATATGATATCAGAGTTACAGCCTAACGATGGTGTTGGTTTTGTGCACATGTTTGTCAAAAAAAAAATCAACCATTTGTGCAGTTTTGTTTAAATTTGTTTCAATCAAAAGGCATGATTAATGAATCAAAGAGAATGAACTTTTGTTTAAGTAGATGGTGTTTGCAGTTTTGTATTCACCAAATGAAACATCAATACCTACTTTAATAGGTTTCATTTGTCTGTATATGTAAAAAAATGTTGTTGAGTAGAAAGTGTGTAAAACAAAATTCATGGATTTATGATCCAAGAGGGAAGAAAATTTGTGTTTAATATATATGCTTCCTAATGTTGGATTGATTCTGGCAAAGTGGAGTCATTTGTCAGGCAAAAATCAAATCAGTTTGCATCATTTCTTAGTTCATTTTGCTGATTAAGCCTCAGTTTTATTTTTTGCAGAATTGGATTTCTGCAGTTCCTGAAATATGGTCAATTTTAGTTGTGCTCAGAACAAAAAACAAGTTGAAATGCTATAACTGGCTAGATTTAAAAATAATCATTAGCGACGTAGGCTCATTTAGCCTGATATATCAAATATAATTACTCCGTGGGTATAGGAAATAGTCATGTGAGTGCAACAAGTTTAAGTGCAATAGCTGCCCATTGTTAGAAATTCCTATATTAACATGACTTTTATGCAAGTATTGGTCAGTGGCTTTGAAATGGTTCTTTCAACGACTTGTTACCTGAAGAACCATTTTCAAGAGGCCCCTGGCTCAAGAAAAGCTAAAGTGAGAGTTATTCTTAATACATGGCAGAGCACACAGATGTATCCCAATGGCAGCGTGCACAAAAACAACGTGTGTGTTGCACTCACACAACAGAATGGTTTGGCCAAGTAAGTATAGGTTGAGCAGACAAGTACGGTGTATTAAAGTTAACATACACATAAGTCACTTTTTCTGAAAAGAATGACAAAGATTTTGGTTCTTGATGTTTGCAAGTTATTTAACAATTTCTGGTTTACCTCATGTTCCTGCTAATAAAGGATTTTACTTCAGTTGAGTTAGGGGTTAGCAATAGTTTTGTGAACATTACACTTCACAGATGTAGACTGATTGATATTTTAAGGTCATATATATTTACAAAAAATGTTACATATAGAAAAAAAACACACAAAAAATGTAGAGTAAATGATTAAAAACATGTGTGCTGGCAAATTATGAACTAAATAAGTAGAAATTCCTCCTATTTGTGTTAATATAGGAGTGACATAGACAAATCTAGAGAATTTAAGATGGCGTACAAATGATCTGCAGGTTCATTTGGGAAGCCATCTCAAAACCAATGACCCAAAGACTAGCATGCTTGCATTCATTTCAAGGCATGGTTATTGCTGTTCCAAATATGAACATGCAGGATTTTGACATTAAAATGGAACCCCAAATTTAACTCTTAAGTGTTAAAGGTCACCTGCAGAGAATTAGTGTTAGAGTGACAATGAGTTCCCTGTTATAAATAAATTATATAGGAACTTTTAGTGATCAACCTGTTAACTTATTTGTAGCCACATTGAGAGATCCCTTGGGTAGTGATAGTGATAGTACTAAAGCAATTCTATGAGATGTTAAGTGAAATGTCAGCGATTTGGTTAATTGTATATTATGATAAAAATAGAATTATATTCATATGTATATAGCTTCTTATTTACTATGTAAAAAGGTTAATAGAGAAATATTCTAGACCATGTAATGGTCATGATATCATGGAGTAAGTCCATGATGATACACAGCTACCAACTTTTTTTTCTAAATTTATTTATACTTGCTTCATTGTTTTTGTTCTTTGATGTTTCCCCTAACTTTCTTTCTGAAACAACAAATGACTATTATTTCACTTGTGTGTACATTGTATGTACAGCTTGTCACAATGTATTTTGTATAAAGTATTTCATTTATTGCAATGAGCTGATGAGTTGACCAAAAATGTGTACCTTTTTGCTACATGTTTATGTATGTACCTAAAGAAGAATAGTTCAATTCCATGAACTGACTGAAATCAAATTGAGAGCCCATGTAGAGTTTTCAGGTGAAGTCAATGTAGGTTGTTCTCAATGGGGCTCTTAACACACATACACAGGCTTTATACACACAGTTACATGTACTGCATGTGTTACACACATAAAGCCAAAGAAAAAAGCAAAGTGTTTGTGCACTACAGTTGCTGCCAGAATTTCTCAGGAAAGATTGGGGTACGCACAGTGTGGTGTGCAATCAACCCGGAAGCACAAGTAACTTCTTGACAACCATCACATGATTTGTAATTGGGCGAGACATGTGGGCCTTTGCCGGGATTTAATTTGCATAATACATTGCGTGCATACGGCTTGTCTGAGAAATTCTGGCAGCGACTGGAGTGAAAAGGTACTAAATTATTTAGTGAAGTTGGCACCCATTCTTGCTTCCAAAGAACTACAAAATTCAGTATTTCTCTATTATTTTTTTAGTATTCACATTTCTTATAAGCCTGCTAGTAATTTGCAAGAAAAGGTTTACTCAGCTCTGTTTGTAACATCAGTGTTCTGAGTTTTTTTCACAAAAATTTAAACTAAAAAAATTTATATTCTCTTTAGCTTTTATATTCTATCAGCAGCTTTGAGAACACTTTTAATTTCTTTTTATGATGCAAGCTTTAGTTATGGAGTTATGGTAAATGGTATGGCTTCCACCACAGATAAAGAGCACAGATGTTTAAAACCCCTTCTCAGTTTTCCAGGCAAAACAATGTTATATTGTTATTTGGGGTATTTGAATGATTTTTGGAACTTTCCCCATTTTTACAATGAAAGGGGGTGCTGAGGACATATTGAAATGACCTAAAATATAATTATACAACTATCTGATAATGATATGGATATGAAACTACCAAATTCATGTAATTTAAAATTCTCTGAATGCAGCTCAAATCCAAATTTGTTTAGTCTAGATGTAAGGAGAAAATGTTGTGTTTGTGGAACAAATAGAGGTTGCATTTTTACATTGAACCAAAGGGATATAACATTTCAGCTAGCTTTGTCAAAAAAAAGTTCTAATCTAAATAAATGATCTTAAAAAGGTAAACCCTTAGACAAAAAGGTGAAGGAATCTATTCCCAAACTAAGCAAAATCTTTGAAAAAAACCTTAATCATGAAGTATTTGTTAAAAGGTGTAAAAAATATCTCCAAACCAAGCGAAATTAACAACTATTTTAATTTACCTCTAAGCATCAAAGTAGACCAACAATTTTCAGATAAGCAAATGGTGTCTGTATTGTACAAGTTAAGTGGGCCTCTATTCATACCATATATGTATAATCATAGTAATGACTTTATAAAGGCTAGAATAGAGGAAAACTAAGCTTAAGTTCTTCTCAAACAAGTTGAGTGGAGTTAAGTTTCAGAGCATGTCAATGCATTTTTTATGTAGTTTGAGTCAATTTCCACAGATTACTTAAAAGGCACAAACAGTTCTCGTCATTCCCAATACGGTGCCCCACCAGCGGTTACACTTGCCAGTCCAACTTTTGACCACAAGGGTCAACATCACAATCCAACTTCCATTGGATGAACACGCAAGTAGTGTGATTATTATGTTGAAATAACGAAAGAGTTTGTGTGATCAAAGAAAGCAAAGGGTTTACTTATTGTAAACTGGTTTTAAAACTTTGGATTTACTACTACTACTACTAAATAGCCATCTTCGCACACAACAGACCATTTTATTGACAAACTAAATGATCAGTGCCATGTTCCTGTGTGATATATTTGTATTACGCGGGCTTTGGATGTTGACTTTTTCCCATAATGCATGGATAAAATATCGCCTCTCCGAGGCAGTCATTGGTGGCACACCGTATTGCGAATTGCAAGAATTGTTCACAAATTCAGCCTATGTTTTATATTGAAATATAACCTTTTGTTTCCACTTCTAAGATATTTCCATAGCCAGATACAAGGTAAGAAATCTGTTGAGTGTCTAATCTATATGAATCACTACATATGATGCAATATATTGTTGCTGTTTAATCTATCATTGAACCTTTAAGCCCAATTTTGAGAATAAGTTAAACCTATTTATGATTTTTGTCTCTCTTGGATGTGTTCTGGGTTTAGATGCCATGCCTGATGTGTGTGTGCGCTTGTACTTGCATTGTACAAATTAGTTCATAGATCGATTGACCAGAAGAATTCCACACATTTTGGGTAGAAGTACATGCGTTGCGGTTGGCATCTACATTGTAAACATTACTATTATTTTATATGTACATAGGCATGTGTGCCTTTTTGGTTATTTGTTACTTTTGTGTGTGCGTGCCATTTTGGTTCAAGAGGGGGGGGGAAGATTCCCCACAGGGGGAAGCTGCCCTCCCCCCTCTAGGTATGCCACTGTCTATTTCTAATTATTATTATGTTTGTATAGATCCAAGTGTGGGAAAATATCGGATCCAAAACATATTAATGATAAATTGGATGATGTTTACCTAATATTTGTCCGTCTTGCTTTGAGTTTTTAAAATATTAGGCTCAACTGCGTCTCTCCCAATATTTTTGCAACTCGACCAATAAATATGGACTTGATTAATCCAATTTTAACATGGTGTAACATGGTCAGTGCATTCAGTGGTCACATTGATGGTCACTTGGAGAAGTCAAAAGGTCATTTGGGGTGGGGCAAATTGCAAAATAGGATGAACATGTTAAAATTGCTCTCATTTGAAAAGTTGAAACCTAATTGCAATACAACTTGGGTCATTGGTAAAATATAGACATTTCCTGTGATTATCAAGTGGTACCACCTTCAGGGGTCAAAGGGTAATTTGTAATCCTAATAAGCTAAAAAAGTTAAATTGAACTTTAATAATTGAAAAGTTGAAGCTTGTTACATTGTACCTTGGGTCATAGGTGCAATATGTTTAAGGTCTGCCCTACAGAGATCAAAAGGTCATTAGGGGTCAAGTTGTAAATTGACCTGAATGTGTTCAGAAAAAGACCATGTTGCTATTGCTGTCTCCATGTACAAATGTTGATTTTTTATTGAAAAGACCAGCTGCAAACCATGAGGTAACCTGTGAACTTTCATCAAAAGGCACTTTATACCAGACAAGACTTGTATTGTAATCTGTTGATCTTTTGTTTATGAACCTGAACAATCTTTTCAACTGTAACTGTACACTGAACCCTAAATGCTAAGGTAATGTAGGCCATGTTTTATAATAAACTCCCATTTCGCTACCTATGTGCAGTGACGTCAGATTTGTTGGTCACACCAATAAACCGCTAGCAGAGTGACAGCATTTTAACACGAGGACAAATAGGTGGCATATATAATTTATTGAGAAATTTGTAAAAGCTGCATTGCGGTTACGACTTCACTGCATATAGATAAAGAGATGGAGTATAGTATGAACTGGTGAGTTGAATTACATGTATTTTTATAATTTATTGCAATTGTATTGCTTTAGTCAGGTAATGAAAGCAGCATTTTTCAGTTACTCTGAGACAGTCATCTTTGAACATTAAGATAGGACCATGTTGTTTTACCACTGTTTTAGGCAAAGGCAGGCTTTGTTACAATTAACAGCTAGTTGAACTGAAACATTGAGATATCATACAAAATTTGTGGGAATTTCACTCAGCATGGTCAATGTGTATTTTGGATCCAGGATCTCAGAATTGTATTGTGCCTTCATTAGGTACGGTACTGAGATGGTACCCACTTAGGGTGGATTTTCATTTTCAATTTTGTCCCATTACCCATGAGCCTGCTTAGAGCAGAACCAAATAAATATGTCAGTATGTATTTTGTGTGAAATTTGTAGAGGCCAGTTAGGGTCATTTAAGATCAAATCAGTAAAGCTTCCCTTGTCGAAGGTCCTTCCTCTGAGGTATTTCAGTGGTCTTGCATATAAACAGTGATTGCAAAAGCCAGAATCGCCAAGTTGGGGATAATTGAATGTTTGTACTTCCAT
This sequence comes from Ophioderma brevispina, assembly GCA_023653785.1. Taxonomy (NCBI): domain Eukaryota; kingdom Metazoa; phylum Echinodermata; class Ophiuroidea; order Amphilepidida; family Ophiodermatidae; genus Ophioderma; species Ophioderma brevispina. Next base: position 67,756 of record JAMKCH010009309.1, read on the forward strand.
TAGGGTTTAGTACTGCCAAATAGGAATAATGAGCGTGGTGGAAAAGGCATGGTTAATTAAAGTACACTATCCAATAATGACACAACACAGACAAAAATGTTACACAGTTATGTAAAGTTATACAAATTATTTAAGCATAGACTCCATAATATTGCCTGAATTAAGTAAATGTTTTACTTTAAATTAAGTACAATTTTACAGTTATTTAGCTAATTATTGGAAGTTCTGTTGCTAAATTGTTATGTAAATTTTGGGTGGTTGGGTCTAGGGAGAAGGAATAGTGAATTAAGTTGGGTAAGGTGCCAGTAAAAGGTGCACTTGTCCAGTGGTGGACTACCATTAATGGCTCTGGTGGCATTTCTAATCATGATGCGGGCAAGGCATGTGGTTTAAGAACGACCTGATTGTGATGACTATTAAAATTTCTCAGTACTTTGTATAACATGCAGAATCATTGCCCTTGACTGCATCCAAACACTTCAACATTATCTCTGGCTCACCTAAAAATGCCAATCCTGCCCACTTTTAAGAACCAAAAGGAGGATAGTAAATGCCCTCTGAGCAACAGTAACTGTCTGCCCAAACACGCATGGTGTGAGTTTTAGTTTTACTCGTGTCAAACACTTGAGCCAAATAAGGGATTGAGGTTGATGAATATTTAGCCTCTACACGGACGAGCATCCTCATTGTTGAGTCTTTAAAAACACAAGTGAGAATAGTAAGAATTATATAAATACGACATGACTACTAATTAAAACTAGAATCAAACCAGAATGATGCTCCAATTATTTGCCCACATATGTCAGTCAGAGTAAGTTGTTTATTATGATTGATTGATGGAGTGTGGGAAACATCTTTATTCAACATTGTCAACATGACTCACCAAACTTCAACGCTGGAGGCTACCCAAGTACATGATTAACACACATTGCCAGGATTAGTGGTTTCAATACTTGACAGATTCTCAACATATTCTGACTCCTATGTGCCTGTGTACTATTCATTATTTGCTTCAAAGAAAAATGTATAAACGTATATGATTTATCACTTAATAAAATTGGACAAAACAAAGACATGCATGAATTTTCTTTCTAATTTTGTCAGTGTTGCTAAGTACATTTATCCTTACAGAGACACTGGCACAATTGAAAAATAGGCACCCTCAAGATTTTCAAAATGATAGTTTTGCATGGTTGTAAAGTTTTTAATCCATTAGCCTTCACTGAAAATGATTAAGACCAAATCAGGTGCCTTATGGGTACTAAACAGAATGGGTTTTGGGGATCAAACAACTACGGCAACATTTATTCAGCATGCAAGACAATGAGGGAAAATGGCATTAACACAAGGAAAAACACATGCCAGAGTTGATCTTCCACTGCATGCCCCTGTATGACCAGTCGTGTCCTTGTAGTTGTAATCTCAATGAGTATGAGGTTGAGGATATTCATGTAATAGGACACATTGTGATTAAAGTTATGGCAAAACTTTGTTCATATCCCCAGGAGATAGCTAGCGCACACAAAGTGTTGAAAAAAAAAACACAGCACTTGGCTGGAATAGCAATGGTAATCTTATGACCAACCAAGCCTGGGCTGGTAGAGGAGCGATAGTTATCATCTACCGGTGCCAGGCACGAAGGTTGACCATCCTTTCCTAGCGGAGGATAGCATCAGAAGGTATATTTACTTAAACAAATTTTTATTTCATTCTCCAGGTTAGAGTCAGTTAAAAGTTTCAAAAGAAATTTCATATTTTGTGAAAATGTGCCAGGCCGCTTTAACTGCAGGGGTCTCAACTGGCCAGTCTTGGGCCCAATATCCAGAGTCCATCCATCCGTCAACCATGACATTTGGCCCACCGCCCAGCCCAAAATCCTACAGAAAATACAGAAAATAAAGTGTATGTAATTGGCCCTAAAAACAAGTCGTCTTCTTCTTTCAATGTTTTGTGGCCCACAGGCAAAAAGGTTGAGAAATCCTACTTTATGGTTTATTTTCATGGGGCCAAAATTGGTTAGTCTGAGCATATTCTGTGAGAGTTCAGTGGTTTGGTTGTGCAAAGGGGGGGGGATAATCCCACGTTTTGTTGCCAGTCAGGGAAAAAGACCCATTCAGGAAGAATCATAGATCGTCCATTAAAAACCCCCCCTTAGGTCAGCTCTTGCTTTAAACATTTATTTAGCATCCATTCGGGGGGGGGGAAATTGGGGAAATTATTCTTGTGCCTCCACTCAAATACTGCGCACATTATGATGAGGGTTCAATCCAATTTTGTACACATGACATAATCTACTTGTTCCATTTGTCTTTACTCCCAGTTTTGATGGATTTGGTATGGGACATATGAAACATTCTCAAGTGGTCGCCATATGGTCGACTAACGGGACAAGTTTCGTTGGGTTGTCTGCTATCCTTCTGGTAAGAAAGAGATTTTGAATTGCATAGGGTAAAGACACATCAGAAGAGCATTCATGAAACTTGGTATGGTGATCAATGAATATGGAACACAAGTTAGTTTTGCTTATGACATTTGATGGTCAAAGGTCATCAAACAGGTCATCTGAAAAATGCTTCCACAACAATGGATGGGTTATTCACAAAAGCAACTCGGGACTTATCCTTGAGAGAAGTGGAAAATGAGCCTATGGGTGTTCAGAGATTATAGGTCAAAGGTCATCTCTGGACATTCACAAAATTTATCAAGTTGATAATAAACTTAATTCTTGGCAAAATGATCCTGGTGAGTTCCCCTCCTTAATAGCCTAGCAGGTTACCTGGATTCATGCACCCTTAAAACTATATCTAACATGATTTTCAGCATCTATGACATTTGATGTTAACAAAATCAATATTGTCCCAAGGGGTATGTTTGTCGACCATCTTGGACCTAAGAGATATAGTACGTCAGCCCGGACGTTTTGGGCACCAAGGGGTAGGTGGAAGCGTAGAAAATGTCATTGCTACCACATGTTAGGTACATATGTGAGGATCATCGCCTGGGTGGAGTAGAAATCAGAAGTGGTGCACATTTTTTTTACGGGCAAAAAAAAGAGTCAAAATTGACCAAATAAGGTAAAAATCGTAGACTTTTAGATAGTTTAAGTTAGATTAGAATGGGGGAGTATTTATTCCAACTTGGTTATTCCAAAATGTAAGAGTATTAATTTTCCCCACTCTATCGCGGAAGATTCCAGAAGATTTGGTGTTGGAATCTGGGTCAAAATTGGACCCCAGAAAGGGCCAAAAAGAGGGATAAATTGGCCCCAATGAGTAAAATCATAGAATGGTGATGTTGTATTTTTCCAACTTAAAAACTAGTATTTCATTTTTCACCACTGTTTTTCCCACTTTATAGCAGAATATTCAAGAAGAATTGGAAGTTGGAATGTCTAGGGGCTAAATTTGACCCAGGGGGAAAGGTAAAAAAAGGGCTTAAAATTGACCCAAATAGGTAAAAATCATAGATGGGGATGTATTTATTCCAACTTTATATTAAATGCAGTAGTATTTCAGTGTCTCCCACTTATAGCAGTGAGATTCAAGAACAAAAATGAATGTTGTAATTGGGGTCAAAAAATTGACCCAGCAAAGGCAAAAAAGGTCAAATTGACCCAAAAATATGAGTCAGTAAAAGTTAAAAATGCAAGGTAATCATGGCCTTTAAAACTTCTAAAATGAAACCTCATTGCTATTTAAATATTGGTAGTTGATTAAATAAAACTAAATGTTGACATTTGGGTCAAGATACCCACCCCAAAGAGCACTATAATAGTCCAAGTTAATTGTTTCATCTTGGTTGAATCGCCTTGACTCCAATACCAATCTGTTAAATATCGTGCCTGTATCATTTCAACTAGTTTTGATATGAGGGATGAGGGCTAAAAACGTGATTTATGAAGTCTCCTAGAACACTGTGTAAAACTAATAAATTATGCACTTTTTCACTCATAATATCTCTAAGTTAAATATTTTAAGTCCTACGATTTCACAGAGTAAATGAGACGACAAATAGTACCTTTCTACCGACACCAATATTATATTCTGATCACTTCCTGTAAAATCTGTGGATCCCGGGGACGAGGCTATTAACGAGTGGATCTTTAATAAATTTGACTCCAAAATTGACCCTAGAAGGGCCAAAAAGGGGTCAAAGTAGACCACAAAAGAGTGTGAATTAAAAAGCTATAAATTGGGCAATTATACTGTGGAAGTTGAAGGGATTAGCAGCGATATTGCGAGAGAATCGAAAAATGTAGAAATGCATTTGTTTTAACTTGTAAATCAAGGATAAGCGTGTACAATTCCATATAACTGCTTTAATGTACAAACAAACCACCAAATAGTGAAAAAAAAAATTATTTGAGGAAATTTGTCATACCGTCTCCCGTAATAGACATACAGCGATGACGTCTCAAAATCTACAATAAACAGCTGATTGTGGTTTACAGTAGCACAGAATAAACAAAGATCAATCATGTTTGTGTTTGAGGTCAAACTGTATTGATCATGGTGCACAATATCACGCTTAAAATCTGGGATATTCACGAGAAAGGCTTTTTTTAACCTCAAGTCGGAATTTTGATACGCACGTATAGAAATTAAAGAATCAGATAAAAAGTACTGCCTTGTCTTTAATACACAGATTTCAAAACCAACCACTTGCAGGTTATGTTTGCATATCCATGCCAGTAACAAAAATACAAAAAATTAATATGAATTTTGATGATTTTTTCGATGTTTCGGATTAGCAAATCGCTGCTAATCCCTTGAGAAACAACTGGAATAGACTAATGTTTACACTTTTTGTCAGCTGGCAACCACATAGATTTGCATAGACGAAACGATTGCCATGTTGGCAAAGGTGGACAATATCATCATCATCTTTCGACTTTTGCCAAGTCCGTGACATACTTCTTCGCAAAACGTCTTTATCATGCACTGCTGCTCCCACTTCAAAGTAAAGCTGGTATCTCTGCTGCATAGCATATAGTATCCCTAAAGTATGTTTCATCTGTGAAAATTTTTTAAAGAAGCTGATTTCAACTGATTTTGGTAGGTATGGGTGTCAACATTTACCAAAAAAAAGTGAGTTAGCATAGGGGGTGGGGAAATTGGTTTTTCAGGAGTCAAAGGTCAATAACAGGGGTCAAATTTTGAAATTGATCCAATCATGTTGAAAAGTATACCAAGTTAATAGTTTAATCGTAAGGATTCCAAAAAGGTATAGTTTGTACTATCTGCGGCCGAAAGTTTTGGAGTTATAGGCTAAAAACAGCAAAAATCAATAAAAAGGATCATTTTCAGTTGTACAGGGGTCAAATTTAAAAATTACTCCGATTTGGACAAAAAATGGTGCAAATTATAGATGGAGCTCATAGGATAAAAATAAGGAATAGTTTTGAGTGTCTTAAATGCTTACTTACCGAAGAAGGGGGGGGGGAAAGGTCAACCCCCATTGAATGCAATGGATGTTGACCTTTGGTGCCCCCTACATTGGTCCTGTAGCTCCCCCTCCATTGCCAATGTTTCTGCACCATACAGTAAGATGATTTCCACACAGGCCTGTAGAAGGCAATCTTAGTTGCTCTGGTGACAACAGACTTCCATATTATAAACTTAACCATAATAGTAAAACAGTTGTTAGTATCCCCAAAGTAAGTTTCATCTGTGAAAAATTTTTGAAGAAGCTGATTTCAACTGATTTTGGTAGGTATGGGTGTCACCATTTACCAAAAAAAAGTGAGTTATCGTAGGGGTACAAACTATACCTTTTTGGAATCCTTATGATTAAACTATTAACTTGGTATAATTTTCAACATGATTGGATCAATTTCAAAATTTGACCCCTGTTATTGACCTTTGACTCTCGAAAAACCAATTTCCCCACCCCCTACGATAGCTCACTTTTTTTAACCCTCGCGTGCTAGCCACGCTAGGGTTATAGTTATGACGGGCGAGGACTTATGTTGTTATATTTTTTTAATCAGGGCTTACATTTCTTATTGTATGTTGATGAAATTTTGGTAGTGGGTAGAGATGGATCCGAGTCCAACTCATTCAGAGCGATTTCCAAAATCGGGGTGTCGTTTGGCTGTTTGGAGCCGTTTTAGGATGCCTAAAAGCAATTGGTTGAGAGTCATCAGCCCACAGTCTGCCATTTCTATGATTGGATAGCGAAGTCATAGCATTCAGGCCCTGACCTCATACAGACAAAGGGATTTGTTGCTGTGTCCCTAGTTGCTCTGTTGTTTTGTTATATTGTTAAATAATAAAATAAGCATAATAAAAAATTTTATATTTAAAAATGTGAAGGTCCAGTCACTTAGCGTATGGTAATTGCTTTCTTTACTGCTCTAAATTTTCCTCTGGCCCTGGAATTCTTCATTTTGTTTGCGGCATATGTATTCTTTGTTGAGCTTCCCTCTACTCTGCATCTGCTAACCTTTCTCTCTATTGTTGATGGATCTATTGGTATTGTTTCTTTTTGTTGTGTGTGTTATGTGGGCACTGGCCCTGTAGTGTGTGACTGGAGTCTGACAAGAGAAGGATGTTGCTTGATGTATGTGTGGGACAAATTTTATTGAATATTTATTGGGGGAAATTTTTACCACTTTTATGGTGAAGGAGAGATGCATGTAAGTGGAAGGATGTAAGGTTATTTGTAGGCGAGTTATGTTGGCTAATTTTGTTTTAATTATGTAATTCCTGGACATTTTCCAGTTGCAATTATTGTGACCCAAAGCTCCAAATTAAATTAGGTTTATTTAGGTAGCATTTAAGTAATTTAGGATTTACCAATTATAGGTTGTTGCATTTTGAAATAGGTTTGTTTGGACATTTTGCTGCCTGAATTTGCCAAAGTGATTTTGATTAATTGTGCGAAACTGGTACTGATGTTTGAATGTTTGGCATACGGGTTTAGTGACCAACATGAGTGATGTCCAGATGTGTGTGGGATTTTAGCATTGGCTATGTTGCGGAAGAATATAGTGTTGTGCCACAACCTGTGAATTCGGTGCTGGCGGGGAGGAATGAACTGGCAAGTTGGGGGAATGATCTGGTGGCAAGAATACTGATATGTTACCCTCTCTGTTTGTCAAAATAAATTTAGATTCAATATTTTTGTAATAACCCACGCTTTTGGCATTTGCTCACCGTATTCAGCCCGAGGAATCCAGTTAGGGACTGATAACAAAGTCCAATGTGGTTTAGGGTTTTAGTTATGGCAACAATGTCTCGTCAAGTACCCGACGTGCTTGCGGGTTTGGTGTACAAGCATTGCTTTAATACATGTGCCAGGCCTAAAAGAGCTGATTATAAAGTTCATGCAACAGGTTATTGTATTTTTCATCCTTAAAAATAAACCTGCTCTGACATGTTTTTTTCAGACAAAGGTCAGACTTTGGTTTGTAGTTTTTACTTGCCCTGTGAACATGTGCATATGCTTAGGGTGTGTGTAAATGTTGTTTGTGGAACTTTGCGTGGAAATGCATGTTTTCGGGGTGCAGGTTTTCATATTTTTTAATGGGATGGGATTTGTTGTTTATTTTCTTAAAAGTAAAATGTTCAGGGGTTAGTTCAATAATCGCTATGGCATTTTGACGCACTGTTTTGGCCATTTGTATAAATTTATCCGAGATATTTAAATTCCTCTTAAAACGGTCATTGCCACAGTGTTATGGGAGCCTGTAAAATGTTTTAATACTGCAAAGAGGGTGCTGTTGCGCCAGGTTCTTGTAGTATAGGCTGGTGGCAGAGCGCCTGGGGGAGTTGTGGAGCAGGACTCCCAACCTTTCAGTTGAGGCGTTAGTGTCTTTGATATTATTGTTAGGATGTACGATTGGCCTAGAATAGAATTTCTAGGTGCTGAGTTCTTAAGATGAGCACGGAGCTCCTCCGCGGGTAAATAAACCTTTAGAGGACTGTGCAGTTTCGAAGGTCACGTTGTGTTTTATTGTGTGTTAATGTTAGGAAAAAGACGCCATTTTGATGTAAGGTATCTGGCGCCTACACGCGACCGGAGAGTTTAAAAAGGTGACGATATTTATACAACATGCCTAGGGTTAAAATTAAGTGGGTTTGAAATTGAAGCTTTGCTCTTTGGGATTTGTGCATTCCAGCAGGGTTCTAGTGTTACAACAACTTGTCTTGATGCATGTGGACATTTTTGCGCTGGTATTTAATTTTGTTGTTGATCATTTGGGATAGTAGACGCACTTGTTCTATATTGTGGTCAGTCGCGTAGACAGATGTAGCAGAAGTTTCACTTGCCAGTGTGCAGCTTTTGCCAAAGAATGCCGCAATTTGCCTTCAAAATGTAGGCCTACTGACAGGCAATGGTTGCTCATTGAAAGTAGCACGCAATAGTCTATTTGTCTGTCAGTCGCATAGACAGGTACGTAGCAGAAGTTTCACTGTCAGTGTGCAAGCTTTTGCAAAGTGTCAATTTTTGCCCTTCAAAATGTAGGCATACCGGCAACATATGTTTGATATTTAACGCGTTTCGTATTTGTTTGTTCTGGCATCATGGGTGGCTGGGCGGCGTTCTGTATATAAACGCCCAGCTCCTGATTGAAATTGTTATAAATATGTTGCTGAAAAAATATTGGGCATATTGGGTGGCTGGGCCCTCCATGTAAATAGAGCCCCGCCCAATATTTGCATTTGCACACAGAGATTCTATTTACGATTTGTTATTGAATATTATCAGTGATGTCAGGTTTGCCATGCACAATGCGTTTGTGCCTTGCAATTTGAAGGCATTTTTTTTGTGCAATTGGGCTGGCATGATGTGTACGCCCGTTGTTTCATTAAGGTAATTAAGGATTATAAATTTAGGGTTAAGTTTAGAATTAAACAATGGTAGTCGGGTCATGAAATCTTGATGTCGTAATAATGTTGCTGTGCAAATGATCTAGGAGTGCATTTCTTGGAGAGAAGGATGAGTTTAGCCAACATTGAGTTTGTTGTTTGTGATTATTCTTGAAATTTTATTTGGCCAATGTTTTAGGATGTTGTAAATGATTTAAAAAATAATTATTCCTGTTGGCCTCATTGAAATGTGGTTTTTATGTCACCAGCCGTCTGGGGACCTGGCTGGTGGATCTGACCAAATCTCGGTCAGCAGGATTAATTTTAAAATGAGAAAACTGTTGTGCATAAAGTCAAAACATATATTTTACAGGAAATTTACAAAGTAGTGATTGTGCAATGGGCAAATTTTCTCAAAATCAATAAATGGTGAACTAACGCTGAAATTTGCAGTGAACGATCTGAAACGCCTTTTTGGCCTTTTTGTATATTTGGTCATTTTATTTTCATTATATAAACCGTGCCTTTTATATTCACAACCTCGGTCCGTGACAATCTGATGCCGCGAACGAAAAAGCTTCGGTCCCCAATCAGCTGGTAAACTCAGTGATTGTAAATTGATCTCTGCCTCCATGCTTGGTTAGTAGATAACAGTTAGGTTATAAAAAACTTCAATTAGTTGGGATCTGGGGAGTATTAGCTGTCAACCACTTTTGTCAGAAACACTTCTTCCTCAATCAAACATTCTGAAAAATCAACTTTTCGAAACCTCCACTATAATGTCACTTTTTTGGAATATAACTATTATTCAAGACAAACCTAGTGAGCGGTCTCTATTACACAAGACAAAGATCTGAACCCCTTGGAGAAACTTATGAGATGATATACATTTATGCAACAGAACGGTCTACAATTAAAAATCAACAAGAAAACTCAATACTATGGGTAATATAATAAAACACATGTAAAATAAATAGGCATATAAAATATAATCCAGAACAAAACTTCTTGAAAAGAAAACAAAAACAAACAACAAAAAGTAAACCAACTAATGGAGGCTTGAAACTTTTGTACCATGCGACCAGCAGAGAGGATTGAAACTTGTAGTGCCGAAGTTAAGGAACTTCTTAGCAGAAAATCTGCTCCTTGAAATATATGTTACAAACACAACCCAAAACACACTCCCAATCATAATGTATGAATATAGGGTTCGCTTGTAGCTTTATAGCAAACCTGTGGATGGGGGGTGGGTGGTTGTTGTTAAGGGGGGGGGGAGGGGAGATAGGGAGATAGATAAGGTGTTGGGATATAAGTGTTGGAAGGGGAGGAGAGATGAGTGTATGGGATGATGGAACATAGGTGATGTGTGGGAAAGAGGAAGACAAAAAAAACGGGTTTGGGGGGGGGAAGATGCGGAACATTGGGAGGGGGGAAGATGGGATGTTGGGGAAGGGGAAAAATGGCGACGTTTGGAATGGGGAAGATAGGAGATTTTCAAGGGGAGAAAGGGATTTTGTACAGGGGGATAGGGTTTGGAAGGGGAAAAAAAAAGGGAGGGGTGGGAAGGGAGGGAAATGGGAGGGGTGGGAATGGGAAGATAGGGGTAGAAAGGGAAAGATAGGGTTGGGAATGGGAAGATGGGGGTTGGAAGGGGAAGGAAAGAGGGGGATGGGGAAGGGGAAGAGGAGGGGGATTGGGCAGGGGGGAGAGGGATGAAGAGATGGGGAATGAGTAGGGGTGTGGGGGAAGATGGGTGTTGGGAAGAAGGAGATGGGTGTTGGGAAGGGGAGATGGGGTTGGGAAGGGACAGATGGGTGTTGGGGAGGGGAAGATGTGGTTGGGGAAGGGGGTGGGTTAGAGGGGGATTTTGGAAGGAAGGTGGGGATGTGGGATGAAGAGGATGGGTCTTGGAGATGGAGTGTGGGAGGAGGAAGATGGGGGTGGGTATTGGGAAGCGGGAAAATTCGAAGATGGGTGTTGGGAAAAAGGGGACGATATGTTGAAGGAGGAGGGGGAAGATGGGTATTGGGAAGGGGAAAGGAAAAATGTGTGTGGGAAGGGAAATAGGGGAAGATGTGTGTTGGAAGGCGAAGATGGGTGTTGGAAGGGTGTTGGGGAAAGGGGAAAGGGGTGTTGGGAAAGGGGAAGAGGAAGAGGGGTGTGAAGAGGGGGTGTTGGGAAAGGGAAGAGGGGTGTTGGAAAAGGCTTAATAAGTGGTGTTGGGGAGGGGAGATGGTGTTGGGAAGGGGGAAGATGGGGGTTGGGAGGGGAGAAAGGAAAGTGGGTGTTTGGAAGGGGGAGAGATGCGAGGTGTGTGGGAAGGGGCGGTTAGATGGGTGTTGGGAAGGGGGTAGGGTGGGTGTGGTGGGTAGGTAGGGGGTTAGATGGGATGAGAAGGGGAAAGATGGATTTGGGAAAGATGGGGCCATCGGAGATGGGATGTTGTGAAAAGGGTGTTGAGAGATTGTGCGTTTGAATGAGGAAGATTAGGTTTTGCGGAGAGGAAAAAGGGCTGTTGGGGAGGGGGATAGGATGTTGGTGTGGAGGGGGGTTGCGTAACAAATTCGCACGTACTTGGAAAAAAAGCAAAAAGATTTATCCTATATATTAGGGAGCTGGATTTTCCAACATATTTTGTTTCACTTTCTGCTGAAGTGGTCTGATACCTACTACATCATAGGCGCAGGGATCATGCATCGTTTGATGTCTCGTTGGAACTGTGGACACCCTTGACCTACCAAAATCAGTGAAATCAGCTTCTTGAAAATTGGCACAGATTTGCTTAAAATGTTGACTTTTGGGTTACGAGTGTGATTAATTTCAGGGCAAGAAAGAGAAATAAACCAAAAGATCAGATTAAACAACATTTTAGGATAGCCTTCATTCTGAAAAGACCAACTGTTCTCCTAGGGATAAATTATTTTTACCTAGTCACGGAAAAAAAGACTGAAATTGTACGTATTGGTTTAAATGCCCGGGGGGGGGGGCACTCCATCTTGAAGTGATGTATTGTAAGGCTGTTAAGACCCCTTTCAGCACCGTTGTCACCCAAAGCCCAAATGCAATGTTGAAAAATGTTACACTGTCACCCAAAGACCCTTATTTTTTAGGGAAAATTCAAAATTTTTCACCCAAAAGACCCTTTTTTTTGGAACTTTTGCAAAAAATGAACCTTTTACTTAAAGATTTACCCCTTTTTCAACAAAAAAAAAGCGATATCAAACCCTTTTTTTCGATCGCAAAATCTATTTTTGGCCTTTTTAAGCTCTTTAAGGGTTAAGGGGCTTTGGGGAATGGGGAGAGCGTCCAGCCCCAACCGCTCCTCCCCTGAGTGACAAGCCTGAATTGTGGCATTAGGACCATTTTACAGAGCAAGACTGCAGATATGTAAAACCCGTGCCATTGATGATAATAGAAATTTAACCAAATTGGCGTGTAATTTGACCATATTATTCCAAAGTTTTCAATTTTGGAGATCCACTACTAAGAAAAAGTGAATAGGTTTTAAACTGGTTAATGGATTAGTTTAAATTTCCTGCCTTAATATGGAAATTAATAGTTTTGTGAGGCCCCCCAACTACAAATACCAATTTTCACTTGTTTTACCCATTTTAAGTAATTGTGCTACCCGTTGGCCAATTCTGGGGTCAATTTTAACACCAGATTTCCAACATTCAAATCTTAATCGACAGCTAGATAGTGGGGCAAATGAAACAACCTATTAACATTGGTAAAATAAGATGGAATAAACATCACCTTCTATGATTTTTACATATTTGGTCAAGTGACCTTTTTGCGCCCCTTTCTGGGTGTCAAAATAACCCCAGATTCCAGCATTCAAATTCTTCTTGAATCTACAGTTATATACGGAGGGGAATTTAAATAGATACATTTCAATATGAAGTAGGAATAAATCAAAATCACCATTTCTGATTTTTACCTAATTGGGGTCAATTTTGAACCCTTGTTGGGGTCAAAATAACTCACAGATTCCACATTCTAAATCATCTGCAATCACAGCTATATAAATGGGCAACTGAACAACTATGGTAACATTTTTAAATAAGATGGAATAAATACATCACCATCTATGATTTTAAGCCTTCAGCTATAAATCGATAGGCTTATGCCATTAAGTAGAAGATTTTCTGTCAAGGGCAGCCACTAAAATCGAAAACTAGTCTTTTTTTTGTTCAATTCTTGTGAAAATTCACAGTTAGGCAAGTATTGAAATTGCTAGTGCTTTCTATGTTACAAATTTTTGAAATTTTGAGGTCAAATTGGTTTTTTTTTGGGTACTTTGTTTTTTGCCCTGATTTCAAAGGTGACAATTAGTAGGCATATTTTTGCAAAGCAGGCATCACTTGTCCTGGCTGTCTGTTTATATGTAATAATGCTAGCCTGATGCATTGCGGTCTAATGGGGACCTAGTGATTGTTTAGTGTGATGGCATGTTTAGCTAGGGTCACAGACTTAGGCAAGGGGACACAACCATGTCTGTTTTGGTTGTAACAATTCAGTACTTTCTGGTCAGTTGTACAGACTAGACTAGTAGCTACTAGTAGTGTACATGCTAGGTATAGTAGTTTTAAGATGATATGTTATAGCATAATATCATGTAACATTTCTGTTTCATGAGAGTAATTTAAAAAAATTGTTTATATTTCATCAGAATGTAAACATGTGTAATTTTCTATAATAAACACAGTGCCATGCACCCTATGAATAGATTTGACACTAAGTGATGCTTTCATAGATAAATATTCACTCTACCCTTGTAAAAATATCCAAATTATTTCTTTATCAATTTAAAAGAAATGTTGGATTTGGGTGGTGGTGTGTAGGTTCTTACAAGAGGTACATTGGGGAGTAAAGATAGGTTACAAAGCCTACATTGTGGGCGTTTTTGCATGTATGGGAGTACGCCCACACTGAATCTCTGCCAAATGCGGTTTTTTGGCCTTAGGGGGGGTAGGTATAGTATAAGCTATGGGTGCCAACAGAGTACACGGAGGGTTTGTGGATATGCTGTGAGGGTGTAAAAACATATACCAAAATATTCCCACAGTGTATGAATATACCTACAAATACCCCCCACAATGCATGTATGAACCGATCTATATACAAAACAAACACAACTTGTGGGGGTCTTCCCACAAGGACCTCTTGTCGGGATGCCGTTGTGTCTGTCCGTAGGTGTGTCCCCATAGCTATGCCTTGTCTGTGCCGTCTCTTTGGCTGTCATCAGTGTGAGGTGTGGGCTACAGGTGTGTGGGTTGTAAACAAATGTCAAAAATAAGAAAATTAACAATTGAACAAATATTTTGCTCAAAGCAAGACCAAAGAAACCAATGTGTAAGTGTGGGTGGTATGGGTATGTAGGTGTTGTGTCGGGAGGGCGTGTGGCGGGTGTTAAGTATCTGGATTGTGTGGGGTGTTGTAAACCAAATGCAAAAATAAGAATAACAATGGAAACAAAATGTTTGAGAAGAGCAAGCCCAAGATACCAATTGTTATGTGTGGCATGCATGTGTGTGTGTATGGAAGTGTGAAGTATGTATGTGTACTTACAAGAGAGAGAGACATTGTGGGAGATTTTTAAGTATAAAGAGACCATTGTGGGAGTTCTGTATTTTACATTGTGGGTGTATTTTTCTTCTTGTGGGAGTATTTTTACTAGAGTTACTATGTCACGAATTGTACTATAACGGATTAAAACTGTAATCTAGTATGAGGTTTATTACCCGTGTAAAAGAGGAGAAAAGAGGGAATTTTTCTAGTTTAGTAACGATTATAGCCTGGGCGCAATCCTCTTGGATAAGAAAAGTGAGAAAAAACTAGAAAAAAATGAAAAAAAATGGAAAAAAATGTAAAAAAATGTCTAAAAAAAGTGTATTTAAGAGAAACATCTACAAAACTATATAGGTTTGAAATTCTTATTAGATAGTTTTTTTAAAAAGTGATTTTCTGAAAAAATGTCTAAAAAAGTGTCTGTTAAGAGAGTTTTCAGGCTATAAAACTCCAAACAAGTAGCTATTGTAAGGACTGATGTTGTGCAGGCATGCATGGCGTGGGTGCGTGTATGAATGTCTGCAGCATGCATGCATACATCTTAGCTAAGTTAAGCTAATTAACATATTAAGTAATTAGCTAATTAAACTAATTAGCTGGAACTTCTTGAAAAGGTGATCCTTTGTCCTTAACAGAATACACCTATCTAAATTATAGCAAGATTGAATACTTAGGTTAATAGTTTTTTATGAGAAATATTTATTGATAGTGTTAAAAACAGATAAATGTTGTGTTATGTTGTCCAGTCATTTGATTAAAATGTTGTAATTTGTTTCTCCCTGCCCAACTCTGAGCCAAGCTTCAACCAAAATGGTTCAGAGGAACCACTGACCAATGTTTCATATAGGGTGTTCAAGATTGGGCAGACTTCCATATGTACCCCCCTCTCATATATTTACATGAATCATAAAATGTTATGATTTTACTGTTTATCCGTTTTTAGCTAAGTAGTATGCAGAGCTACTTGTTATGCAATGTGTATGATTATCTATCTATTATCTATCTATCATCTATCTATCAGCTCCTATCGATATACGCTATTATCTATCTACGATCTATTATCTGTATGTCTGTCTGTTCTGTCTGTCTGTCTGTTCTGTCGGTTTCTGTTGTCTGTCTGTCTGTTGTCTGTTCTGTCTGTCTGTCTGTATGTCTGTCGGTATGTCGTCTGTCTGTCTGACCGTCCGTCCGTCCGTTCGTTCCGTCCGTCAGTCCGTCCGTCTGATCTGGCCGAGTGCCAGCGAAATCGGTCCGAAAATCATTTGACCCAAGGGCCACATGTGGGGTGTCAAGATTTGGTCAAAGGTCACGTGGGTCGTACAGGGGCAGTCTTGAAAAAATCTATAAATTCCTTATGGTGCCACCAAATCATTGCATTAATCACTAGAGTGGTCAAAAATGCAACCCGATGAACCACGTCCATATCGGGTGTTCATAGATTTGGGTCAAAGGTAATGTGGGCCCAATTAAAAGGTGCAATCTTTGAAAATCTATAAATTCCTCCTTGTGCCAAAATAATATTGTTATTAATCCTAGACTTGGAGCGAAAATCGGTCAGAATAATCACTGACCCAAGGCCCATGTGGGGGTGTTCACAGATTCGGGGCAAAGGTCACTGGGGCCAATTAAAGGGGCATTCTTTGAAAATCTATAAAAATTCCTTCTTGTGCCACAAATCAATTTTTATAATCACTAGACTTGGTGAGAAGAACGGCTGACCCAAGATCCCTATGGGATGGTCCACAGATTTGGAATCAAAGATCATGTAGGATGATTTAAAGGGGCTCTTTGAAATTACTATAAATTCAGTTTGTGCAACAAATGAAAACAAAATCAATGCTATAATCACTAGAATTAGTAAGGAGAACTGTGTCAACTGCCTAAATGCTCAGTGCCAAACGCTTGGCCAGATGCGCACGAAAAATTCGGTCAGAATAAATCACTGACGAAGGCCCATGGGGGGTCACCAGATTGGTCAGAGGTCACGGAGCCAATTAAAGGGGGCATTATTTAAAATTATAAATTCCTCTTGTGCCACAACTCAATTGCTATAATCACTAGACTAGATCAGAAGAACCGTGACCCAAGGCCCATATATAGGGTGTTCATAGATGTGGGTCCAAAGGTCCCCATGGTTGAGTAAAAGGGCACCTCTTTAAACACCTCATAATTCCCTCTTGTGCCTCAATCTTTCCTATAATTACGAAACATGCTCGAAGAAAAACATTGAATCCAACGCCCATTTATGGGGTGCTCATAGATGTAAGTTAAAGGTCATGTAGACTGATCAAGGGGCAAATTTTTTTTCTTGGAAAATTATAAATTACTTGTGCCACAACTCAATTGTTATAATCAATAAGATTTGGTTGGAAATAAATGTAAAACTGGATGGTGATACTCATAATGTCTTTACGTATGTCATGTGAGGGGAATCAAGATTAAATCTGCACAATAGAAAAGGTTGTGCCCCCCAGAGTGGTGTGCCCATACATAATACTGCTGCGCTACAGCACCATTGGTGCTCTTGTTTATCAAAAAACAAGGCAAAATTAAAATTAAATTTTTGTATCATGAAAATATACGAGGGGGTACATATGGAGTCTTTCCACAAGATTGGGCCAATTAACACTTAAGTGTTGGGGGGCATTCCACGTGGACCCAAAATTTGTTTTTTTGTTCGGGGTGCATTTTTAATGGTCAAATCATTTTTGCCCAAATTTGTATGGGCAATTGCCTAAATATCAGTTGCGCATATTTTGGTGGCAAAAAATTCAAATCGGCAATGGCGTTATTATGCTAATTACTTTGGGGTGCAACACTATTCAAAATTTGTTTTGGCCCTACCTCGTACTCTCGAGTAACTTTAAAAAAAATAGCAATGTAATGTATTGAGGAGTTCCTATTATGAACCAAATTTTATGGAAAAGGTTCTTCAAGAAAGTGTGTTTTTCTTTTTTGTGGGAGATTGGGGTGCGCGTTTGCAAAAATTCGGTTTTTTGACCGCTATTTTTTGAATCCGTACAACTGATTTTTCATTTTTTTTTCCTGTTATGTGGTTGTGTTTGATTTACCCCATCAGTAACCATAGTTTTGTTTAAAAATTTCCACTGCCAAAGTGGTTTTCAGGGGGTCCCATGTGGACCCCCCCCCCCCCACACACACACCACACAAACCGTAATGTGCACAAGACTTTATACACTTGCTTTAAAGGGGGATTCTTCTTGGAAATCTATTAATTTGTTTTCGTGTCACAGATAAATTGCTATAACCACCAATCTTGGTCAGAAGAACGCCCCAAAATCCATATCAGGTCTAAGGAAATTGTCCAAAAGATTTTTGTCAAGCTCAGTTTTGCTTACATTCATAAAATATATGTACATACCTCACAAATTCCCGAAAAAATATACAATTTGATGTAAAATTAAACAAATAGAGCATTTTAACTTTTTTTTCCTTTTTTGACATACGAAGTAAAAAAAACGGGCGATTTTTTCTCCACGAACGGCTTCATTGATCAAAGCGCCCATTTTGTCTCCTCGTGACGTCCAAGTGATGACCAACACATTGTGTTGACTCGAATTGTTTATTGCTGACCACTGTAATATTGGAGTGGATTTAATGAAAGTAAAAATAAATTGAAAATAAGTTACAGAATGACTATTTTGTTTCATTTCGTTGTGTTTTAATTTATATTAATAAAAACACATCGATCGCAGTTAGAGGAAAGTGGCAACCCTGCGATATGATGGGCACAACGACGTAATTTGGATTGGTCACA
Source organism: Ophioderma brevispina (assembly GCA_023653785.1). Lineage (NCBI taxonomy): Eukaryota > Metazoa > Echinodermata > Ophiuroidea > Amphilepidida > Ophiodermatidae > Ophioderma > Ophioderma brevispina. Next base: position 85,918 of record JAMKCH010009309.1, read on the forward strand.
CTTTGACGTCACCATTTGCCTGCGAATGGATTTGTCAGGAAGCGTTTTCGAGTAATCTATTGGGCGGAAAATTAAAAGGCAAAATACTCAACAAATTGGACAATTTTCAACTTATTTGATTTATATGTAATCTACGGTGTAATAAACTACTTAAGCTTTCCATCCCTACCAAATTTTCCAAAATTCAGAATCCTGACATATTTCCTTTAAAGATGATTTCAAAGGTCACATGCATATGAACCAATTCAGCTAGAAGAATCACGAGCAACCTGACGTGGGACCGGTCACGAAGTCAGCGGTTTGCACCCCATATATGGGGGGTTAACAGACACATAAAGCTAGTAAAACCTCATTCCCTTGGCACAGTCAGTAGCTTTACATTCACCAATTATTAGGTTTTTTTTGGGGATGATATATGATAACCCAGAACCACACACGCGTCAGTTCATGTAATTTTGTACAAAGTACAGAACTCACTGAACCGAGTCCTTGGTGGATGAGCATATAGCAACTCATAGTGCGATTGGGTCAAAAAAAAAAAAAGGAGCATGTTGCCAATAAAGGGGCCATTTGACAGTTTTTGTAAACTTATATAATTTTTTCTCTTAGGCCTAAACAATTGAGCCGATTGCAGCCTAGCTTGGTCAGAAAAGCCACGGACTCATGGGGTGTGTTAAGAGAATGACACCCATTACCCTTATATGACCTGTTGTAACCCCATCATACAATGTTACATATTTTGTGATCACAAGAGGGGGCAAGACTTTGTGGTTGAGAACCACTGTGTTCTTAATTACAAATTTTTTTATGACCAATGTTATTTGTTTTCATAATATTTCCCATGGTACGTAAAGTAGGTTGGCACAAAAAAACTTGTCCGCTTTGAATCCATCATTGATAGGCTTCGCATCATTGATGCTCTGGTTACAATATTGGGATCAATTGGACCCTTTTTGGCCCTTCTGGGTCAAAAGAACCCCCAGATTCAAATGCAAAATGTTCTTTAATGAAACAGCTATAGAGAGGGGAAAATTAATACTATTAAATAATATGAAGTTGAAATCACCATTCTATGATTTTTTAACTTATTTGGTCAATTTGACCGTTTTTGTCCTTTTCTGCGGGTCAAAATTACCCCAGGGAATTTTTACAACATTCAAATTCTTCTTGAATATTAGTGGAGGGAAATTAAATAGTATTACCATTTCAATATGAAGTTGAATAAATAATCACTTTCGAGCTGTCGAAGAATGGATAGACGGTCAACATCTATGTCTCCTCAGACTTTAAGCTGCCGACATCATTCATAGTGCCCGCTGGAAGAAGGAAGAAAGGTTACAAACCCTGATCTAGCTATGTTAGCAAAAACATCTAACCTCTGTAGCAAGATTGTATGGATCCTGTTCCACAAATTCAACATCGACCAATCGGTATATACCAAGTCAACGCTTGCAGTAAGACCAAACAAAGTGCTTTTAAGCGCCCTGAACTACAGGAAAGCAGACCGGCAAGGCTTTACACTGATGACCTGGATCAGAATATGAAGAGGATTGACCACTCCAAAACCCCTAACTATGCAATTTTGCCCAACTAGTGAAACAAGACTGCACGGAGAATCATACCCAGAGGTGTAGACGGAATATATACCAGGCCTTCCAAGGATGTGCTTAGAGAATATCAGAGTATATCACCATGTTTGAAGCTGTTCCCTTTTCGGCTGATGAAACAACTGCTAAAGTTGAGGAAGTCTCGGAGAGAATCTCCCAGAAAGATCAAAACCTGGCAAACGTAATGAATCCACCCGATTGACCCATAACAGCAAAGAAAGCATGGTCTACCATCGAAAGCTCCGAGGGGGATCCCACCGAAACCTCCACAGCAGCAAATGTCACAAACCAATTTCCACCAACTCTTTTAAATGGCAAGTGCTGCAAGAAGCCCCAGAAGATCAAACTAGACCATAAGAGGTTATATAGTGGTACCAGGTTTCACTCGCCCCTCAACATGACGAATTGGAATCCGGTATTGTAAACTTCAACCAGGGAAAAGCAGTAGCCTTGAACAAACCATATCTATGAGCACCTTAAAAAATATTGGCCCAGTAGCAAAGAATTGCCTTCTTGAGCTCTACAATTGCTGCCTTATTTCCCAAGGTTCCCAAAGATCTGGAGGGAAAGCATGCATGTGATGGACTCATAAAGCATGGAAGATCCATCCAATCCAAGAACTCGACCTATATCACTCCTTAGCCATAACCTATACAAGCTCTGTGAACGCCTCCTGCACAATCGTATTGCACCTGTTATAGACGAACCCTCATACCAGAACAAGCAGGATTCTGGCCAGGCAAATCATCCACAAGCCAAAGTACTCAACCTAATCCAACACATTGAGGAGGTTTCGAGAAGGGCCCATGCACATGGTAAACCGGAGCTGTGTTCGTCGACCTTCTAAGCAGCATGACGACACTGTTAATCACAGAAGATGCCTACTCCATAGATCTGGAAATTACAAGGACATCCGCTTGACTGAGTTTATCCGTGGATTGCTGGCTAACAGGATGTTCTTGTTCAGCTAGAGCGAGAAAAGAAAGGAAGAAGAGCCGAGCGTAGGCTCAAGAATGGTCTACACACAAGGAGGGTGCTTGCACCTCTCCGGCTTAAACATATATACCAACGGACCAACCTAGGAGTGCAGGACCTGTCGTTTTATTTATGGCAACGATCTTGGAATTAGCGCCACAAAGATGCCGACTTCACAGTTGTTGGAAGAGAGACTCTCCAAAGCTTTGGATGAACTCACGCCTTATTATGAGGAAAACCACCTACGTGCCAATCCTTCTAGACACAGGGTGGGTTTGCTTTCCATCTACGCAACCGATGAAACCAAACGTCCAGCTTAAAGTTACCTGGTCTGGAATCCCTGAGAGAACTGTGATAACCCTGTCTACCTAGGAGTTACCTTGGACAGCACTCTTCTTATAAGACCCACATTGAGAAGACTAAGAGTGTAAAAGTATGTTCACGACCATAACATCTGAACAAATCACTGGCACCAGTTATGTTGTGTTTGTGTGTCTTCCGCCTCATGTCTGGGAAAGATTACACTATATATACTTTATTTAGTTGCAAGATTATTTGCCTTGTGTATTCCATGGTTAAATGCCTCCTGCCGGCGTATCACAGGATGCCGCCGTCCAACATCAACGGAACACTTATACACCCTAGCAGGAATTGCCCCAACAGACATCCGTCGTAGCGTAGTAGAGCGAGATGCAAAGAGCGTAGCTGCCAAGTATCCAATGTGAAGCCACCCTAATGTCTGGACAGATACCTGCTGCAACCGCCTTAAATCTAGAGAGATCTAAGCAAAGTCAAACCTCTTGAAAAGTCTCTAAGGAGGTAAAGAGAGTCGCCTTGTGGAAGAAAGACTTGCTATCAACCAAGGTAACATCTATCGGTAGTGAACCTGGTGCGCATCTCCCACCTTAGAGCTGTCTCCTCATGGGCTGAATGGCGATGCCTCAAAAGTTGAGAAACCAGAAAATGGCCGAGCTAAGTTTCATTGGCAGAAGTGGGGCTATCTGGAGGCAGATCAGGGACACTACCTGTGGTTGGTGGAACAGCCTACAGACAATGGAACACCTCTTGGTCTGCCACTGCTGGGAGCAAACAATGCACAAACAAGGACCTTGCGGAATCAGTGAAGCAGCCAGGGACGTTGTAACCCATCTCGGGCTGGATCATATTTGAGAACCACAGTTGTTGGACCCGATAGAAAGAACCATTCTATGATTTATACCCAATTTGGCCTTTGGCCATAAAAAAAGAATTGCCCCCACTTCTGATTTCTACATCCACGCAGGTGATGACCACACATATGTACCTAACACCTGTACCAATGGAATTTCGACCACCTCCTAACTCGAAATTAGAGTCCTTTTTCAAAGTGGTGACGTACTAATAAGTCATATAAAAGTGGTTTGATTGAATTGAAAAGTATCTCAAATGATCCGTCTTCATCAGAAGGAATCAGAAAAAAAATATTTTTTAATTTTTTTAATGTTTTGGAATTTTTTTATAGAGATATGGGTGAAAATGTGATTAAGGTCAATGGACTTTTGATTGGTGGTGTACAGGGAGCCAAGCTTTCAAAAGGCATGAATCTTCACAAACTCGGGATGTAAAGTTGTTGATATGAGCAGAGGGGCAATCCAGAAAAGTATAGTTTACATATTTAGGATGTATAGCATGATGGACTATAATAATTTCATCGATTATTTCAAACGCACTGGTGTTATACGCAGGGTAAGTTTTGTTTCCTTCAATAGTTAATGCTTTAGTTTTCCACAGTGGACGATTGCAGTCCTGTCTGGTCAAACTGAAAAAATTGAGTATTCTAACTCTCTTCAAATTCTGCCAGCAAGCTTGCTCGTGTCTTTATCTGCTGATATTAGAAACCTCAATTGATGACTCTAACTGGTGGGATAAACTTGACAAAAGATGGCAAATAAGCTCTTTGGTTGTTTTCAAAGTCTTTTTAAATTATATGCTCTATCTGACCTGTCGTTCTCAGTTTATGTATAGGCCTACTGTGTTGTTCATTCCAAGAAATACCCGTGTCACTCTTCCAACATCTTGTAATTCCAGTGATCCACCATAACCAGTGAGACCTTTGCATATGGGTGGCAGAAGAGGTGCCGAGACATTTTCTCATGAGGGGCGATTTGGGTCCTCTCTCGCACGTCAAACAGTCCATCATTTGGGAGGGCTGGGTGGGGGGGGGGGGTGGGTTACGACCTGTGTTTAATTCCATCCTCTAACATAATACCAGGCAAGCGCAAGCGTATACACTCCTTTTTAGATATGGAGGGAGTACAATTTAGAACAGCCTCCCGACGGATCAGGCAGTACAATTTTTATTTTTAAATACTTTCAAATCTCATGTTGTAAAGTGAGTATACTGTAATTGATTATTTTGTCCTCTCTCGTGTTGATTTTAAATACTATTCAAAGTATGATTTTAATTTCTATGGATGTGTATGTACATTATGATTTATGTCAGGATCTCATGGGAGACCATTTTTGGCAACTGAAAGGAGGTAACCTTGTGATGAAATATTCCACACTATTACTACCAGAGTACGTGCAAGGATACTTGCATGGTTACAGATATGTTGTGGGCGCCTGGACATTTTGTTATTTGTTTGGTTGTTTGTTGTTTGTTTGTTTGTTAAAGTAGAGTAACAGGAGGAGATTTTTGAGGATACAAAATTTCTTCAAATTGCAATGGATCGGTCCGTCCCCCCCTCCTCCACACTTCCAATTCTGTGTGGGTGACTTTTCCTCCTAGACCACTACCAAAAACGTTTCGAAAGTTTATTGGACAAACAAGTACAAAAAAACCTGCAAAACCTTGGTTGAACTTACCTGCTATTGTAACCGTCAATATAGAAAACCAGTTGTGAATTCTGTCGTGCCACGACAGAAATACTAACTAGATCATCATTTATTAATAAAGACGGCGTATCAGATGGATCCTATACATAGTATGCATTCCAAATATGCAAAAAAACCAGGGTTGAAAAATTGGGGGCGATTTCTTTCGGATATCTCCTCTGCTATTTAATCCAATCTGGCATACCAATTTTAATTACAAAATTTCTTATTTTTTGCTTTTTTTAAGTTTTTTATTTTTTTCTAATTTTTGCAGGTAGAGTTTACCAGACAATTTACCAACATAATGTGCAAAAATATCAAATTTCAAAATGAGGCGCTCTCAAAAAAATGTGCCTGTTATCTTAAATAGACCACAAGCCACAATTAAATTAATGCGTTGGCAAATTGCCAATAATTAGACGCTTGGAACCTAAAGGATCTTAAAAGGAGAAAGGGTTCCGTGTGACAAAACAATATATCGTCGAAATCGCCTTTACCATAAGTTACATAATAAAAAACATGTAGAATCGCTGAAAAATCTCCACATTTTAATACAGCCGTAAAGTAAATAGGGTCTCTAATCTTCATGAGAAATTAAAAAAAAAGATGGTTAAAAATTCAAAACCAAATCTGAGTAAAACAAAAGGTAAAGTCTCGGCCGAGCAAGCGCAGTGCGCGGAGTGCCAGATGCCCATCTCTCTTTCCGTTAGCTTTGGGCCAGATCCTCCGCGTGTATTATGTAGCTGTGGGGGGGGGGGGGGGGGGAGCCACGCTGGGCGCCGGTCGCCACTCTAACCGCACAGCGAGTCTGTTACTTTCCCAGAAGTGAATAATGCTGGTATCCATTTATACACCTGGGTGTGGAGGAGAGGCGTAATTTAAGGTAATGTGTCTTACTCAAGGGCACAACACGTTGGCCGCAGTGGACTCGAACCACCGCCTTTGGATCGGGCGGGACGCGAGCGCTCAATTCACTGGACCACACGTGCCCTCATCTGGAGTAGCCGGTTAATTCGACAGGATCATGGGGAGTCTGAGTTTCAAGCAAATAATAAAAGGCAACAATTAGTGTATATTCCACGAAGATGAGGTGAGGAATAAAATGAACTGGTCCACCAAACCCTTCTACTCACAAGCTTAAAAACATATTACATCTAGACGCATAAACCCCGCAGCCGCGCGCAAGTGGCTGTAAGCCTCTACAAATAACACGGGGATCCGCCTGCTCATTCAGTCCACGGTAAGGGTAATTTAGCCGGCTGACTATAGTTTTCAGTTTGTAGCTATATGGACGCCATCCGTTTTTCACAATCCTAGCGGGACAATTGAATATTAATTAGTAAAAACATAGACAGATGTTGAATCTTAAAAGGAATTTTATTATGGGAAACGGCCAATTTTTGCAAAAAATAAAATTTGATGACGTCACGGCATTGATTGTTTATTTTTTGCTTCGGGGACCATTCAGGTAAAATTACGTACGTATCCCTCCTTGAAAAAAAACAACCGATTAGCGTCATCGTACGTCCGGTTGTTGAATCAGTAAGGAAAGGTAATTTTGTAACTGTTTAGACATAATAACGTGTCTTTTGAAAAAAATACTAGCACGTTGGGCAGAGGGTCATGCATGTACAGACCTTGATTTAACATAGTCGGATTTATATATATCGGTCGCCCCGACCGACAGAACTGATATTGATACTGACCACGTGGACATGGTACCTGACACGTGACACCAAACTATTATCTCGTTACCGTTTATAACTACAAAACGGCAAAGCAGCAAGCATTCTGGATCTCTGTTGTCACAGCGATAATCGTCAAGATGTTGAGACTATACATGTGTTCTGTAGCAGGGAGGGTAGGACACGAATCTGCTCGATTTGGCTTGGGGATTTCCAAACGGTAATTGTGAAACTGCTACATGCATTTACTATGGCAGTCCTCGGTCGCAGTGACATTAAAATCATCTCTTAAACCTTTGTTCAAAGATCTTAGTAATATCATGATAAATTAAGAAAAAAATATGAGTTCACATCAATCGGCTTCTGTTAAATTTACCTGTGCATAACTCAAAACTCCAGAAACTCCCCTGCAAAAGTAACTCTATCAGATAATACCCTTGAACATCTACGCGCCATGGCTACAGAACTATGCCCTCTGTAGCCATGCGCACCGATACACTCTAATATCAAAACAGCCCTATTATATTATTATACACCCCAACACCACTGCACTCCTGGATAGCAGTGTCATGGAAAATAGTTGACCCAAATCCCACCAGAAAGCATACAGCCAAGAATCATGTGTCAGACAATGGAATCTGTTGGCGGGAACCTTAAGGAGCCCCCAGAAAATGGATAGCAGACCGATCATGACCCAGAAAGGCGAAATGACACACAATCTTGGCAGCACACAACTGTTGAGATTGGGCGAGCAAGGAAAGACATGATTGAAGAATGGGTTTGGGGAAGTTTGTCACAGATTTTAATAAACAGCAGACAAAACAAGAACACGACATAACACAGACACCACAAAGACAACTCAAACAACCCACCCACACTCACACACAAAAAGTTCAAATAAAAGAAACAGGGAAGGACTAAATCCCAAATTTTGCTTACAAGGCAGATAAGGAAATCAATCAATGTCACAGGGTCCCCCTTTTTTAAAATGATATTAATTGTCCCATTGTTTTCAGCAATTTTGTAATTCCGGTTCCTTTAATTTTGACCAATTCAGAAGGCAGTAAATTGGGTTTCAGTTCCTTGAAAGCTACACCTGTGGATGTCACAACTTCAAGCAAAAAAAAGAAAAGAAAGCCAGCTATCATGTTCTGAATTGTCAGACGCCAAACATTTCTCAAAATTGGAGAAAGTTAAGACTCCCCAGAAACAGAATTACGTAAAAAACATAATGCATCCCACAGATTGGAAACCTTTTCACCTTCACACAATAATGAAAAATAGAGATTCTGGAAAATCCTAAAAAGTAACAGTTGGGGGATTCATCCCGACTATTTTATGAGAATTGGTTGGTACAAATGGCTCTATGAAAATTTGAAATAAAAGAACGTAATTGGTTTCAATGTAACATTTAAAAATTAGCAGTATGAATCCTATACCAATCCAATTCCATCCAGGACATCCAAGTATCAACCCATTTGTTTTTTCAACATCAATAGTGGCCTGGTACCTAAGATAGAATAGCCATGTGTGGGACTTTTAACTTGATCAACTTAGAGAAGCCGTCTTTTGTCAAAAAACGTTTTCCTTAATAGTTTGTGGAATTCTGAACCAATCAACACAAATGCTTTAATCAAAAAATTGTATTTCCTCCTGTCAGAAATAGGAAAAGATCAAATTCACACCACCATTTCAAAAGGTTTTTAACCCAATGATTACCAAAAACAGATCAATAATATATATATGAATCCCCTTTTCTCCCAAACCGAGTAGAAAAAGAATTTTCTTTGATTCAAGACGAACCTTTTTATTCCACCAATTGGGATCTTGAAGATGGAAATCAGACCAGCCTACTGCTTCTTAACTTATCTCTGTACAAATAACACATTTGATAGTTTCAACAAGATGACAGTTAGAGAGGGTATCAAAACACAGTTAGTAGCATCAGTCCTCAGCAGATTGGCCCAATCGGTGGAATTGTTCACAAGACAGAGGAGCATCCAATTTTTCCAAAAACCAAGAATAGCGGGTCAATGAGGTGTTTAACCCACAGAAATTTTTGGGCCTGAGAAAAGAGAGGATCAACTTCTCAACCCACCATTACCAAGATGTCCCTTTACCGATCATTCCCCCCTTCCCATGAGTTATAGAAAAGGTGGTTCAATTTCTTGAAAAAAAGCCTTGGGAACATTACTGCAAAAACGAAAAAAGATAAAAAAGTTGGGGTACAACAAGATTTAAGAACCGTGACTTTCCCTTCAAGATATGGCAAAATTCCTGTTTTTCTCACAATTAAAAGTTTGCTCAATTTGATTCAGTTTAGGTAAAAATTCAAGTTCATAAAGTGAGTTAACATTGAGAGAAAAATTAATACCCAAGTTGTAAAGTATTTGACCTCCATTTAAGAACCTTTATCCTGAAATGGAAGAAAATGGACCCCTTTAAACTACCAATATGAATAGCTTCAGATTAGCAACTTAAGTTTCAACCTAAAATATGAGTCAAACTTATCAAGAGTATTAAAAAGGCCCTGAAAGGATCCTAAATCCCCCCCTTTAAAAACATGTGTATCGTCAGCCAGTAAATTAATCTTTTTTTCCATTCTTTCCCTTTCTCCGTGAAATCGATCATTACAACGGATTGAAATAGCCAGAATCTCGATTGCAAAAGGAACAAAAAAGGTGAAATAGGACAGCCTTAAAAAATCCCTCGAGACATATCACTGGGATTACTGAGAAAACCATTATTAATAACCATAACTTTCCTACCCATTGTAAAAGTCCGTAACCCATGATAAAAATTACACCAAGAGTGAATCTAGAAAGAACCTCAAATAAGAAATCATGTTCAACACTATCGAATTTGTTCATACTAACAGAACGATTGACCCGGGAATATCATAGCTATCAGCCTACTCATCAATCATAATGTTATAATTTACGCCAATAATGTCCGACCTTTTCATGAAACCATTTTTTGATCTTCATGATTGAATTGTCAAGAGCAGGTTTAAGCCGGTTGGCCATAGTTTTGGCAATAATCTTGTAATCCGTAGTCAATAATGAAATAGACGAAATTTTTTAACATAATTAGGGTCCCGATCTTTTTTAGGAACAAGGTGATGATGCCATTTCTCTGGGATGGAGATACAAGACCCTGTGGGTCAAGAGGAAAATTCAAAGAGGCTAAAAGTATGCACCAATGTCCTGATAAAAATACAATATAATCTCAGCTGGCAACCATCCAAAACCAGTGATTTATATGCTGCATGGACTTAAGATTTGAAAATAGCATTGCTTTTGAATGGGCCTATTTAAAGATCTTTGAACTGCAGTCATAAAAGTTGAGGGATGTAGTGGATCAAGAAAGGAGCAGCCCTGGTTTGAATCAGCGTTAACCAGAAGAATAACGTTATCAGAAAGGCATGCAGTTCCCTCAAAATCATATCTTGCGTCCAGTCTCAAAGTACCAGCATCCAAAGTACGGAGAACGAATAAGTTTCTTTTCAAAGACCGTGTTTTCTAAATTGCAAAGTACCTGGAGCTCTTCTCACCATATTCGGCCCATTTAATTCTAGACTTACAACAACAGCTGTGTTTCCCTGGCTTTCATAATATCGGCAATTTAATTTTCCAATATGGAGTTGATCGACCATGGGGGTTTTGGGGGGGGTGGTGGGGGGGGGGGTGGGGTTGGTGGGGGTTGGGTGGGGTGTCTCCAGATGGGATAGAGTCCCTATTCCCATCCGATATCAAGACTGTCTTTTTCACCTTTTCAATATTTTTCCAAAATATCAGATTTTGTCTTACGGGACCATATTCAGTAAAAATATACCAGTTTCGGTAAACTCTATGCTACCACTAACGGGACAATTTGCGGTAAATTCGATCCCTTTCGGGACCTGCCTTTCAAGACGTTAATAAAAAATATACCTTTTTAACAACCAATATATGAAAAAATAACACTTGTACTACGGTAAGAAACTTTACAACTGCAGGTTTATTTTACTTACATGTTAAAGTGAATTTTCCCATGTTTTTCATGAGCCAGTCACAATCTTACCTAATGGGGATACCCCTAGCGGGACTAGAACGTGTTAATATGTGAATTTGATACCCCGACGGTAGTCCCCGCATTTGCATCTAGTCCCTCTTTTTTTGGAACGCAGCATGGGTCCCGACCACACCCAAGAACCCCCCCCATTCAAACGGATTGAAATATCGGCGCGAAACGTACAAATGGGGTTTTGGAGTGAAGGTTAATCGACAAGATGAAAAACTTCTGAATGCGCAATTTGTATTTAGTGTTCCATTCCACCAGGCTTACTTGCCCCGAGTCACGAGGTGATATTATTGTGTATTATTACACACACACCAGGCAGGAAATTTTCAGCTTACTCCAGTCCATTACAAATTCCTGTCCTGTTGCCCTTTAAAGATGGCGATCTTCATTATATCATTAGTCTTGCCTTTAGTTAAAGTTTGTCACTCCAACTACACGGAAACCATAATTGTTTAGGTTTGTAGATTCCACACATTGCCATTAAGAATTTGCTTAATTGGCCCATTTATGGGTAATTGGGCAGGTCTGGATTACTGGGTGGCAAACTCATACTAGAAACTGGGTGGGCCATTTTCTTTAGTACCTCCCCTTAATCTAATTCACTACCAGAGATGTCAGTCACTACTTTCGAAAAAATACACCCCTAGTTGCTTGTTCAACGCAATTTCTATATAGAACAAGACGGTCCTTAAAAAAGGACAATCTTCGCATTTTAGTGCACAATGTGTTGAAATGAAACAACAAATGAGTTGTACCACATATTGTAAGCATACTTGCAAGGATAAATCATAATGATGCACCTTTATTGTGAAAAAAAGACATTCAGTTCATGTTACTTTTCTGCAAATCTGGTATTAGTTGTTGAAGTAGAATTGCAATGATGGAACACAAGCTCAGGCTTACCATACTTCCTTTTAAAGGCTTTTTATAGACCATAGTATTTTTAAAATGTCGTCTGGAGTCTATAGGTGTCAAAGGCCGTGCTCTTGAGTGGATTTGCTCATACCTCAGCGAAGAACGCAAACTGTTAACATTACCGGGAATTTGTCTGCACTGCAATCTTCTTTTGGAGTGCCCAAGGATCAGTGCTGCGACACTGCCTTTCATCATCTAGTCACGCCCAAAGCAGATATTGCACGTGAAACAGGGAACTAAATGTGCACCTTTTATGCAGATGTACACAACTATATTTTTCTTATGACCTAAAATCCCCTAATGATGAATTAATTGTGCGATCAAAAATTGAACATTGTGTTGCCGATATCAATTCATGGATGACAGCAAACAAACTAAAACTCAAAGATGACAGACGAATTGTATGTTCACACACCTAAGCGATGGCAAAGTCTAATCAAAGATAATCATATTCAAATTGCTAATCCAAACATTCAGTCTGCCCATTTCTGCTCGGAATTTAGGAGTTATTTTGATGAAAATATGAAATGGATGAACATGTAAGAAAGTAGTCAGTCGCATATTTTCAAATACGTAACATTAGCCTCAAGTGTAAATTTGTCAGACGATAAGCCACCCAATTCTCATTCATGCACTCGTCACTTTCTCGACTGACAATGGGAATGCACTTTTATATGGAATTTCAAATACTCTCCTTGATAAACTCAGCGGGACACAAAATGCTGCAGGGCCTCGTGTATGTCAAATAACTCGCACGTATGATCACATAACTCAAACTCTTATACAGCTTCACTGGTTCCCCATCCGTACAACGGATCGTATTCAAAATTCTTTTGCTCACATGGAAATCGCTAAACGGACTTGCTCCATCTTATTTAAGCCACTTCTCACCCCATATATACCAAGCCGCTCTCCTCAGATCTTTCTGGTAAAAATTTGCTAACGACTCCTAGAACTTCATCCTCCCTTGGTGATAGGGCGTTTTCTTCATGCGCTCCTAAATTGTGGAACTCTCTCTTCCAGGACATCCGTTTGTGTGGTTCTATAAATGAATTTAAAAATAGGTAAGGACACAGTGTTCCAGTCTGCTATGCTAGTTAATTGGATTAATTTTTTTGTTAATTGATGCTTTGATCCACTTCTGTATGTTCATAATGCCTTTTCATTTTGTTTTCTACAAGTAGACGATTTTCAGGGTTACATGTCATTCTGTCATTTGTAACTTTTGCTTGTTTAGTATTATTGTTCGCGCCTCGGAAATAGGTGCCTAGATAGATGGCGCTTTATAAATGAGTACTAAAGGCATTCTTATTATTATTATATTATTAAGGGAAATTCTTATCCAGTGCAAAGCCAAATCACATTGTGTAGTAATATCTGTCATACCTTGCTGCTACAAAAGTTGTCCTCCTGGTTACACACATGAAAATAGTCTGCTAATGAAATAGTTCCATGGATCCGTGTTACCAAACCCTATACATCAAACAATGTAAATCTGTACCACCAAGTGTATATTATAATTGGACAGTATCGCACTCCGTGTGGATATAATGGGCCTATAGAAGGAAACAGTTTAATTGTCAAGCAAATTTTGCAATCCGACCCAACCAATCAGAAAAAACCTTTATAAGCTTTACTCTTTAGGTTAGGGACTAGTCTCATTCTCCGTGCCAACGCAGGCAATGTACACTCTATCAATAGCCTGTGCAAGTAGGGCTCCACCCCCCCCTTCATATCCCATTTCACTGACCATTGGCCCCACATGCACATGGAATATGACGCACTCATTGACCCCACTCAAAAGCACCGTATTCCAGAGTTAACCAGCTGAGACAGTGTAAAAATGGATGCGCTGTTTTGATTTTTTTTACACCAATCAAGCCACACACTTGAGTACCACTGAATGCCAGGGTTTGGCCTTCCAATTATTCAGGATTAATCTTCTGCCTGGCAGAAGAAAAATATCATGAATGTATGAGAAATATTTACTTCGGGCGGGTAAAACCGATACCAATGCACGTCGACCGTAACCGAACGTGCGAATAGGCTGATGCTGAAACTCCATCTCCATATCAGTTTACCAAAGTGCTCCGACCTTAAAAACGTCCTTACCACCCACCTAAATAATACACCTTGAAAATGTCCTTACCGCCACTGGTATCGTCCAATCAAAATCCGCGCATTTGGTTACCTCCGCACACAGTCACGACGACGCATGTGGCTCGCAGTCGTCGGTGAACCTGCTTTTGCCAACACATGACAAGAGTCCATAGCAATGTCAAGTTTTGGCAACCAAGCAACATGCAAGTGCCAACAAACTTGAACGTGACCCAGCTTGCCGTTCACAGCGGACCTGTAGCTACCTGTGACATTGTCGTCCTTCCAGTATCATTACCATCCAGTAAAGTCACCAACTACACTCTCGTTTTGTCTATATGCTGTTAGCTTGACCGGATACTTCAATTCCTTCAGTTCCAATCGCAATCAACTGAACAAACACACAAAACCTATTGCGAAAAGTCAGCAACAAGAGTGGCAGTTTCTTCGGGTACCGGTATGTATTCATGAGATGGTTAGTGGGTTGTAACTTATTACCTAGGATAGCCCATGCGGCCATGTCCAGAAGTGCGTCAGCAGGTGTATAGCAAAATTATATGTTATTAAGGCATATCATGATTGATAAATCAGAAATCGAAAAAAATCATCCAAAAATCAGATTTTTTAAATGTTTTTGTTTTTTGAATTTAAATTTCAAAACCTTTACGTTCTTTTTTTGACATTGGTGGTCGCCACGTTTTTTAAAGGCAATCAATAATGAATTGAAAAGGCCCGTAAGCAATCAAGCACTGTATAAGTGTATCTTGCGACCCGTGCTGCGTTCGGAAAGTCAATTCACTAAGGAAATAACACTTAATGGCGCAGTATTTATCCTGCACCTACTTGTACTTGGTTTAATTTATCTCCTCAATTCTGGATTTTCGATGAAAAAGAAATATTAAGTACTTATTTTGGAGACGTCTTGTCGGGATTCGTGCTACCGATTGACTTATGTATGTCGTCATACTAGAAATTGAGGGTGATTCGTAAAGTGAAATGCAAAAGATTGATAATGCCTCGTCTGACGTGCCCGAATTTCAGTATGACTCGTTGTCCTGGGATCCTAACATACCCTGCAAATGATAAGACCACAAGCAACCATTGCGACAAAATCGGATAGTTTAGTCTTACATGTCCGTTAGGACGCTACTACATACACGGTAAGGGGCCCTGATGAAAAGTCGATAAATATGAGTTTACGCGTCAATCCCTTTTTGCAGCTCATAACGAGGCAAAACTTTTGTTCGATGTATCATTATTCAGTATTGTTGTAATTCCATCGCTCACCAGATTTATGTGTCGTTATGGAAGCAGAAACTGTTGCTTGTGAATTTAAAAGTTCACAAAAACTATGTCCAAACATTTATTGCAGAGATGCTAGTAATCAAGTCCAAATTTCTAAAAAAGCGTACTAAGAAAAGCGATGAAAAAGAAAAAAAAAGAAGATCCAAAAGGTAATTTTTCCAAATAATGATTTTTTCGGAATATGGATCACAAAACGCGGCCCACTTTTCATAACGCGCGCGTTGGGTGGGTGGTGATGCTAAACTCAACATCAACTTTCAAGGGCCTAATATGTTAATGAAGGGAGATTCGTATCTTTGAACAATTGCCATTGCTTCCTTTGCGTCAATTCTTAAATTGGAAAAGGTAACTTTGAGAATTCTACAGACAAGTTGTCCTTGTGAACATCTGCTAATTTCAAAAATTTTTACTCATCGGATAAACACTGATAGTTGTCTTTAATTGTGCATCAAGGTTGTATAATCACCTACTTTATAATTATAAACTACTGTCGAATATACAGGGTAAAATGCGGACAAGATAACTCAATCAGGTAAGCGCTCGACTCCAGTGTATGCTCATCCATGCGTATAGGCGTGCGTTCGAGCAGGGCTGTGAGATTCAGCTGTCTTGTTATTTCCCTGGACAAGAAACTAACCGCTTATTTGTCCTGATTTACCCATGCGATATTTGGGAAGCTGGTCCCGGCTGCGATGGTTATCTCGATGTATGTTTGCTGATAAGGGAAAGCGCTGATCCCGATCTGCTGCATCCCTTGAAATGATGCTAAATGGTTTATGGTATGGTTGGGCCACAGTGATCAGCGGCCATTTGTGAAAGCGCTTAGAGGCCAATAGCATTTAAGCGCTATATAAATCTCTGCTATTATTATTAAAATACAGTGGGCACCAGCTTGGTTCAAGAAAGATTTCTAAAAAAATAGTAATTTACTTACTGTTTATTTATTCATTGTACCAAAACAATAAGCCATAGATGGGGAAACTATATTTTTCTTTTAAGCTGAGCAATAGCTGAATATCTTTTAATGCAATTTGAACACTTTCAAATTTACCCAGGGCTGTACACACTTTTACATATTTCTACACCTTCCTTTGTAGAGGGATGATTCTTTGCTAAGTGTCTACTTTCTTGTCCCTATACTTCAAAGATATATAAATGGAAATATAATTGATTTGTGAGATTTATTTTTGTGTATTTATATAAATGTATATAATCCTTAAAAAAATCATGGAATCTCAAATAAATACCACTTAGTGTGACCTCATATCGTCTTTTAAAGTTAAATTATGACCCCTGGGAAATCGATGTCCCCATGGTTACGCGTGAAAATTCCAATTGTTGCAAAAATTGGTTCCGATACGTTTTCTTTCTGAAAATAGGTTTAGATACCAGTGATAAATAAAGTTAACATATATAAATCCAAAACATATGCCATATATACATTAAAGATTGAAAATTTTACAATATTTATTGATAGAATTTTTCTGTCCCGACAATGCTGGTCATTTCCGTAACAAACCTTCGATGCGCCACTGACGAATTAAGGAAAATAGAATATAAAAACTTCAACTCTCTCTCAGTGGGCACCAGATACGAAGAACCAGTGAGTATGAATTCTCTCCAGAATTTGTAATGATAATCTACCAAAAACAGCTATTTTCATAAATTGACACGTGCGTACCTTTATTCATGGTCATTTCTGTACGCTATAGAATCAACTGAATAAATGAAATATTTGTACTTTTGTGATAAGTAGTGCAAAAAGCTTTGTAACATGTCACTATGCAGATCAATTTTCACACCTAGCATAGCTACATAGCAACGCTATACTGACATGTTTGTTTAGGCAATCATTTCCGTAACGCTCATTTCTGTAACACAAGTTTTTGAGAGTACTGTTTTTAATTGCCTTTTGGCCAAGATTGTCAATTAAATTTAATATTAAATACAAAAAGTGATACATGTAATTGTTATTGCTGTTTCTTTTTTCATTTTTTTTAGCTTCATGACTAGTGTAAAAAAAAGTCATTTCTGTAACAAGGTTGGTCATTTCCGTAACATGGTCATTTCTGTAATGTAATGTAATGCTTTGTCATTTCTGTAACATTAGTATTTGATGCTCATATAGCATGGAATGTAATGCACCAATATTTTTTTTCCTATTTATTATTGATATACCGATAGTTTACTTCCCCTCTCTGATCTGAAGGTAGTAGTATTTTAAAGCACTTTGATTAAAAATACAATGACAGTCGCAGTTTTTACCTAAATTACTATTTCTGGAGGTGTTACACTTTTGAAGTTTACAATTTGAATGTAATATGCAAAAACAATGGACCATTTCCCTTTTGACAGGAAATTAGTCCATAACATTTATAAACTGACAATTGGAACCCAAATTTATACTTGTAAAATGATTTTCTTAGTCCAGTATTGTATAAAAATGTTACGGAAATGACTAAATGCAGTGACCAACTTGGAAATAAAGAAGAAAATTGATATAGAACAATCGTAAAGATTGGGCCCAACATATTTTTCCAATGCTATAGGTGTAAATCTTTGCAGAACATCTCTCAAAGTTGCAGATATAGTGTTTTGAAAATCAAGTTCACTGAAACATAAAAGTGGACACTTAGCGAAGAATCACCCAGAGATTTCCTTATATTTTTACTATGTTTTTGTGATATCAAAGACTACCAAGCAGTTATAAAACGTTATGTTGCATTTTTTGGGGTCATTGTGGGCCGCCAGCATAGCTGGCAGGACCACTTTGCAATCCATTGTGCGTGTGTATGTGTGTATGTGTCACTAAAATGTTAAGTTTTTTATGGAGCGGCCCACAGCTTATATTCTTTGAATATAGTGAGCGCGAAAGCCGAGAACCGCAAAATTCTAGTTTTTTTCTAAATTTCCGTTTAATAGAAGAAATAAAAAAAATCTACCCTAGCAGCTCTTAGTCATATTATATTCCAAAATGGATCTATGAGTTTGCATATGGTAAATGAGTGGCCTTTTGAAACCCAGACTTGAAAGGTCATGCACCATAATAACACAAAAGTGTATTTACCTTGGTCTTGTAAAAATGTGGTCAGTGAATAAAACAAGTTGAAGGCAGTGTACAACTGACCATTGGCTCCAGATGCCCTATTACTTACACAAAAAGTGTTGCCATTGTTACAGGTCCAGTTAAAGGCACAAATGCAAATTTGGATTTGGATTAATTACATATTTGTATTTATGGATGTTTGCTTTCCATGGGAGTGTTCAAGAATTTTGAAGAGTTGTAAACTCCTTTCTATTTAGAACAAGATTTCAACATTTGAAATTCGTTTGTGTTTGTATTAATGGAAATTTGCAAACAAAACTTGTCAATGAAAAAAGATTCTGCATTCAAAAGCACAAAAGCATTGTACTTTATTCAAGAAACAAAATACAAGCACACTTGCGGTGGCAGATCGTGCTATTGCAGTTCGTCATCTTTGGAATGAACTGCCAATTAATATCAGAACTGCAAAAAAGATAACTGTCTTTAAAAAGCTTTTAAAAACCTCACCTCATGTCAGACATTTCTTGAAGTCTAAGTTAACCTTTTCATATGTATCATTTAGTTTCCATTTTGTTATTTTGTTATTGTGTATGTGTGTTCCAGTTTGGTTAGGTTTTTGTTTTTCAGGTCTTCTTCGAAAAATTGAAGTCCGATTTAAACCTTTATTATGTTTTAAGAATCTTCCATCCTATACCTTTGTACACAACTTAATGTACAAAAACCATGCACCTGAGATGGTGACATGAGTTTTTGAGACCATGACATGACTGAGTTTTAAAAGACCAGGACATGAGTTTTTCTGGGAGGCTACTGATTGGCTGAAGTAGTCCCCCTTCCCCTCCCCCTCCCCCTCCCCCATTTTATATGAAATTGCTCCATTAAAAAGTTCAGGTTACCCCTCTCTCGAAAATGAAAATGTTTATGTTCCCCCTCTCACACACAAAATGTGTATCATCAGTATGCATTATTGCAGGTTTTCACACGAAATGGTGCTACCAGGGCCAGGGCAGATATAACTTTTGCCATGCATCCAGTGAGTATGTCATTTTCACCACAATCATTTCTGCAGGGTGGTAATCTACCAATCATGAATCTCACTGAATGCTATTGCTATACACCATTATTAGAAGTGCATTTTATGTTTTTGAAAAGTTGCAGTTTGCTGAATAGCTTGAGAGATGTCATAGCTCAAAGGGGCATGTGTGGTCCAAATAATGACTCACTCATGATATGAAGGTTGTGGGTTCAAGTCCCTTTGCAGATATATGTATCGGTGTAGAAGTTTAAGAATTCTTCATGTACTAAAATTTCTTGTTTACATTGCAGTTACCCATAATTTCTGGCAAGGAAAATCAACTCTGCAGAAGTTGTAGATGAGATAGGAAGCATACAACATTTGCAGTTGAGGTGGTTAAGCCCAACTTTTGTTGGTAAGTGAGAGATGAGGTTATAGATCACAAGATGCCCCTTTAACAATCACATTTGAGTAATTTAAGGATTGTCAACATAAAGATCATTTGCCCTCAAAACTTTGGATTGTTTCCAATATTCTAACATGTTTGCATTTAGCCTTGGGATGCATGGACAATTGCCAAATTGCTTTCTAAAACTTGCTTTAACATATGAGCCCTGTGAGAAAAAGTGGCAACAAAAGGAGAGAAGTACAGGAGTTAGGTTGCAATTGATTTTAAATACTTCTTTATTTGAATAAATTCTTATTAATTGTATTATATATAGTTCAATGTAAGTTCCCTGATTTTATTTGTGATTTGCTGTTTCTTTATCATCATCATCGTGCCTGAATCAGTGACTCCACCATGGACATCCAAAGTGAAGACCTGGAAACACCCAATGGCCAGAAGTGTGGTCTGGATGGCATACAAAGCATTGGGGAAGAAATTGATATCAATGGAGGAGGGAAAGCAGGAGGAGAAAGGGAAAGACTGAGGCGTTTCACTTTTCGAGAAGTCTCTAATCACTGTGAGGACCGTTCCTGTTGGTTAGTTCTTTATGATCATGTCTATGATGTCACAGAATTCTTGCATGAGGTTAGTATGGGAGAATTTTATGAGTACATATTTCTTTCAGCCCAAAATTGAAAATTCTAACCTTGAAATCCACTTTTGATCCAAATAGAGTTTTTTGCCCCACTAGTGCACGCTAGTAGCTGCTAGTGCACAGACAAATCCAATGAGCCAAGTGATTAGAATTGATCCGCATGAGAGGATACCAAAGGGCTAGTCTCATTCCAGTACTGGTGGGTGGCCCAACGGGCATGTATACTGTGAATACTCCCCCAATAAGTCTGGTGGAGTTCGATACAAGCTCATCGCTGATTGGTTGAAATTTACTCAAGATCTTAAAAATAAAAATTCAAGTTACTCCAGTAAGATTTAAGGGGCAAAAAAAAAAATTGAATAGCACCACCAAATAGCTTATTTATGCTAATTAGTATAAAAACGCCGATATCATATGATTTTTTTTCCACCAAAATATGTGCAACTGATAATTAGGCAATTATAAACCTTATAATAATTTAACGTTAAAACATGGCGCACAACCACTGGACATTAATAAGAGGCTAAAGACATCCAGGTAATTTGTAGGCCAACTTAAATTTGCTGTAACTTTAATCAACAAATATGTCTATTACATGAATATCATAGACTCGTACTCACAGACTGGTCAAACAGGGTTCATGCCATGGGAATCAGGCTCTGGCGTGTCTTTTTCTGGTGGTGAACGCCATTTCCATCGTCTGCTGAATAAATGTCGCCGGCGACATTAATTATAAAAATCGTTCTGCTTATCCATAAGGGCGCTGATTTGGTCTTAAACATTTCAGGTGAGGGCTATGTATATAGAAGCTTTACAACCATGCAAAAATGTCAATTTCGAAAAATTGTGAGGTTGCACTATTTTTCAAATGTGTCTGTCAGTGTGTCTCTTTAAGTAAATTAAAGTGCCTTTATGGGGAATTGGGAGGATTAGGTGTTCTTTCTTAACTGTGTTAAAATGAACCACTTTTTTAGACAACTCTGTTAAACTGTGTTTGGGTGACAGGTTTTCTTTAACAGAGTAAAGGGCAATATTTATATAATATTGAATGGCTTTGAGTATGATACAAGAATATATTGCACGAGCTAGAAAAATATTGTACGAGTCGAAGACGAGTACAATATTTTTCTAGCGAGTGCAATATATTCTTGTATCATACGAAAAAAAGACATTCAATATTATTATTATTATTTAAATATCAGGCTGACTCAAGTCAAACCATGCGTTGACAGTGTTGTAGTCCAAAAGTCTACCAGTCAGTCAAAAATGCCCGGATGCGATACAATATTCAAAATAATATTGTATTACATCCGGGGACTTTTACCGTAACTGTACAATACAAAGATTTATTTGCACCACTCGGAAGCCTGGTATAAATAATGTATATTATGCTTTATTCTGTACTATGTTCATTCGGGTGACGGCCTGCTCTAAGAACTAAATATTTAATTAGCTTGTGGGAATTTTTTTTAAATGTCCCCACAACGAAAAACGTCCCCACAAGACACACAAATCCCCCCACACATGTACATACAGACCATCTGACACACACACACAAACACACCCCCCCACACACACACACACACTACTAAAGTATTCCCTATGTCTATGTGTTGATCTGCAAGCTGACACAAATATCTCTTAAAGGAGGACGACCCAATTTAAGTATATAAAGTTTTCATCTTGATAGAATGGCCTTCACCCTAAAACCCATCTGTAAAGTTTTGTGCCGATATTTCAACCCATTTTGATGTGAGATCTAAAAACATGTTTTTGTAATCCCCATAGAGTATTGTGTATTTAAAACTAAAATGGGGCACATTTTGCTCATAACATCAAAACCAAACATCCTTTAGCCATAAGATTTCACAGGGTAAATGAGAAAAATAGTTACCAATAGATACCAAAATTTTGACCACTTCCGGTAAAATCTTGGGTTCTGGGGACGAGGCTATTAGGGATCGGACAATGGCCCTTTATAGAGACATGAAGACATTTGCAGAAAGAAGCTCCCTCATTTTTTTTCGAACCCGGCTTTTCTGCATATCTGGAATTCTTATCAGTGTATTAGATCACACCGAAGTAAATAAGCTGAATGTGCTGTCTATGTAATAATGTGGTGATTAGTATTTTCTGCCGTGCACGACAGAAAATCAAGGCATGGGTTCATATAGGGGCGATTAGGATAGCAGGCAAGTTCAAAACAAGGTTTGTGGTTTTCTTTTATACTTACGTTCTTGGTTGGTGGTCTACGGTCAATCCAGTGCAATTTGAGAGAAATTTCCATCCTAAAAAAAATGGCCTCCTGTCACTTTAAGCGAAATCAACAGGGGTCATCGGGAGACTGTGCATTAGGAATGCAGGAATTTTTTTAGAGGCATGGTCCCCGGGGCCACTTGTATTCAAAGGCGGATATGATGCGTGAACAAGAAAACACGTAAAAAGGGTCCCTTTTTTCCAACAGGCAATGTACGTGTACATTGATTAGGGTGTCAAAATCAGCAAAATATGGAAAAAAGGTACGTTTTTCTTAACCCTGAAATTGTGATGTACATGTTTAGGGTATGTAATACTCAAATTAAGCAGAGATCAAAATCATCAAAAATATTGGAAATCGGAAGTAAAGCAAAGCAAGATAATTAGGCCTAAGGGTATATTAACAACACAATGCATTGCTTACTTGTTTGGGGTAGCAAAAACTGACAAAAATATTTGTTTAGTATAGCAAAAACAGACAAAAATACTTGTTTAGGGTATGTTTTTAGTCAGTAGAAATACTTGTTTGGGTGCATTTTGTAAGTCCATGTTCACGCATGATATCCACCTTTGGATACAAGTGCCCCCCGGGGGCATGGTTTCTTCTGTCAATTGGTTTTCGCATAATTATTGCAGAGGAATTGGCGGATCAGACAATGGAACATGGGGGAAATGTGACGCACAGAATTTTATGTGTGTGTTTGTGTGTGTGTGTGTGTGTGTATATGTGTATGTGCCACCCATCAATGTTAGAATACATAGACATTTGAATGAACATGCCTTCAGTGACTAACATTAATGCAGGGGAGCAGGGAGTTCATTAAAGGCTGACTCAGAGATTTCCAGAGGAGGGTGCCCTCAATTTTCAAACAAATCGTGTTTTTTGCATATACATCAAGCGTGTCCATATACTAATCACTGTGTGAAATAGCTAAGCTCAAATCGAAGTCCTTCATATAGAAAATCACAACTTAGTTATAAAATTCCGGATCCGGAATTTTTGTTATACACAGTATCCTATGGCCCGTAATACTATACATAAATGTTTACTGCATCAAAGCAAAAACTCTGATTCATCTCAAACTTTGGAATTGTGCGTTTTAGGTTACTAGTATCTTTAGTTCTAGATGAGCTAATTATTATACAAAAAAATATATTTTGTAATCTCTGAGTCAGCCTTTAATGAGGCAGTGTCCCAAAAATTATGACTGAAATTGTGGTTGTGAATGGGGCCAGTGGTTATACTAGTTAGTGTTGGTGGTTTCAACTGAACTGATATTCCAACAAATTGTAGATTGAAGATTCATTTTAGATAGGCCTACACATATTCTTGAAATATTGGCAAGTATTGGATATAGTTTGAATTACAAAGTGAATGCAGTAGCTTGCAGTATGTGTAAAAAGATGTGCATGCAACGTATGATTTAGAGGTACATTAATTGTTGGAACCCAGAGACACACTAGATGTCTGGATGCATGTCTGAATTCAATACATTGTTCTTGGGATAACAGCATGTTCATATTTAGTCTGAGCTATTCAACCTTGCCCCAGTATCGTTTATAAAAGGTGCACTACCTGATTGTGAGCCTTGACACTGCCACTAACCTTTAGCATGGTTTACTATTACTGCAAACCTTGAATTTGTAACTCAACACCTGCAAAAGTAGTTTGCCTAGAATAGAGTGTGAGCAACAATGTGGTTGGTAATGATTATGCACTTATCAAAAAAATGCCCCAGCCCCTGGGTACCCGGGGATGGCCGGGACTTGTACTACCTGATAGCCGGGGAGTTGATCCTTTTTTTTTTTAAAAAAAAAAAAAAAAAAAACCCCCCAATGTTGATGCCTGTTCATGTGTTTTTGACCAAAAATAACCTCATATTTTACCATAATAGTTTAAAAATGGTCATTTTTTGCGCGCTTCGCGCGCATTTTGTTCTAATTACAATACATTTAACGATTTCAGCTTCTAAATGACCAATTTTTTTTGCGCGCTTCGCGCGCACATGTGCTAGTAATGGATCTTTTCAGCAAACCCCGTTTCATTCATAAATCTTCATCCACCCCATCCCCCCCAATGTCAAAAAGAAATTTACGCCACTGGTTATACTAGTTAGTGTTGGTGGTTTCAACTGAACTGATATTCCAACAAATTGCAGATTGAAGATTCATTTTAGATAGGCCTACACATATTCTTGAAATATTGGCAAGTATTGGATATAGTTTGAATTACAAAGTGAATGCAGTAGCTTGCAGTATGTGTAAAAAGATGTGCATGCAACGTATGATTTAGAGGTACATTAATTGTTGGAACCCAGAGACCACTAGAATGTCTGGATGCATGTCTGATTCAATACTTGTCTTGGATACAGCATGTTCCATATTTAGTCTGAGTCTATTCAACCTTGGGCCCCATTATCGGTTTTAAAGGTGCACTACCTGATTGTGGACCTTGACACTGCCGTTTTTTGTTTTTTTTTTTTTTTCTAACCTTTAGCTGGTTTAGCTATTATGCAAACCTTGACCTTTGTAACTCACACCTGCAAAAGTAGTTTGCCTAGAATAGAGTGTGAGCACAATGTGGTTGGTATGATTATGCCTTAATCAAAAAATGCCCCCGCCCCTGGGTACGGGGATGGCCGGGACTTGTACTACCTGATAGCCGGTGAGTTGATCCTTTTTTTTTTTTTTTTGCTCGGGTGTACCGGGCGTATGCCGGGACTTGTTCATGGAGTTCATGCATGCCGGGATTTGGGGTCGGGACAAACGGAAGTGCAAGTTTCTACAAAAACATATAAACATAGTACGACAAACTACAATGCACGAGATTGAAAGCAGCATAATCAAAAATGAATCGCACAATCGGGTTTGACGCATTTTGACGCTTTTACCCGGCTAGCAGGGATCGGGACTTGGCTGGAGTTTGACATAAAAATTTTGCCCCGCAGGGCCGGGACTTGTCCGGGACATGGCCAGGGATCGAGTAACATTTCAAAAAAACACAATCGTGTGCACGTCCATCCATCCCCGGGTACCAGGGACCGGGGCATTTTTTGATATGTGTTTTATTACTGCTTAGTATTTGCTGTAGCTAGTCTAATGTAAAATCACAGTTACTGTTCACACTAAAAAATGGTAAGTCTGGATTCTGGAACTAACGCTATGTACTTTGCTCTAGTTGTCCTTAAGGTGTTTGTTCCAATCGTCTTGGTGACGAGTGATGACACCAGTGGGGGAATGGGGGGATTTCCCCCTAGTTTTTTCCTTGCACCCCCCATTTGCCCCTTCCCTTCCCCCCCCCCCAGTTTGCCCCTGCCCCTGGCCAGAATAAATGATGATTTGTGGCAAAAATCATAGAATTTGGGGCCAAAATCCCGCAATTTGGGCACATTCATCAGCGATTGGGGCAAAATTTGTTAAAAACTCAAAATTTTGGAGCCCCGCCCCCCCTCAAAATTTTACTTCACACCAAAAAATCACATCCCCCAGAAAAAGAAGGTCTGTCACCGCCATTGTTGGGCCCGTTATTCATCCAGTAGTAGTCAATTTTGATTATTAGATTGAACAGGCGCTGTAGTTTTCTCATTGTCTTCCTGAAATTTCAAGCTTAATCCTTTCTCCATCAGTGTAGACCAAAATTTGCCCTGTTAATGGTTAAACCGTAAATATTAGCACAGCAGTTAATAGGAACACTAGGGCACTCTCATTAATCACTTCTACATCGAACTGCCAGTTTTGTTTCTCCCACGATTCTTGGTGGTCAGTCTATGCAAGTCTCAGTCTCTCATATCATTGGAGAAAATTATAGACAAATTGATCAAGCACTTTAAAATAAAAAGAAAATTATAATTCAATGCACGATACCTGAGACTAGATTCGAGTCTCCGCTATACTCACCTAACATGGGTTTGTGTTTATATGGTTCACTGGATTTATTTTTAAAGTGACCTTAAATTTCATTCACATAGACGAATGTCCCCCCAAAAAGGGGCCGCTTCAATTTTTTGTTTTTAATTTTTTGAAACATTTCAGTCATAACGTTGAATAAAATGATTCTTCAGGTATTGGCCAAAAGTAGTTGAACCTCATTTGTGTTTGAATGAAGATAAATGACAACAATGTCAACCCCTTGAACCTCTTTTGATTTCTGGAATTTTTAAAATATGATTAGACTGTGGCAAAATGTTTTTGTTGCAGTCCCTGAGGAAAGATGAACAATTTGAGCCCATTTTTTGTCTCGCCTGAACTTGTTAGGCAGAGACTTAGTAATCACTTTTCTGTCCGTCGGTCTGTCGTCTGCCGTTTCTGTCTGTCTGTCTGTCATGGTTCCTCTGCGCGGCGTCCGTGTTCACGGCTTGTGGTACGATATGATTTATCTGGTTCCGTAAGGGCTATGACGATGCAACTTGGTGGAAAGGAGCGGTCCATGAGTTCTCGACCTGATTATATTTTGGTCGTAAAATCTGCTAATTAAGTATCTGTTTGTTTGTTTATTTTCTTTTTCTTTAGACTGGGTCCATATTCAGAGGAATTCAATTATCCCCCTGTTCTTCCATATGGCCCAGTCTGTCTCTGTCTGCCTGTCTCTAATTTGCATACTTAACGAAAATTTTCCCGCAAGGCTTGTCTCCGCCTGAACTTTTGTTCGGCAGAAGACTTAGTTAAAATCACTTTTCATATCCGTCTGTCTGTCTGTCATGGTGTCTGCGCGGCCTTTGTGTTCACTGCTTGTGTAACTATTTTATCTGAGTTCGTAAGGGCTATTATGATGTAAACTTGGTGGAAAGAAGCGGGTCCATGAGTTTC